>KN490233.1:4718-77039 GCA_000787155.1 Scartelaos histophorus
CGTAATGTGGGACTCTCAGCTTTCTTTCAGTGTGCATGCTATCTGTTTTGCTACATTGCTAAATTTCATTCATTTTTTGTAGTAACTTTTGGGTAATGAGTTGAATATCTTTGTAGCTTAGCCGTACTAGGATGACTTGTGGTATGACTGAGAATGCATCCTAAAAACGTTGATGATTTAATTTTGTATTTTTCTTGCCTGCTTATTTAATGTAGTTGTGCCATAATCAAAAGTGTTACACATTTTAATATTCCAGACTAGCAGCATGTTGAGAAGATAAGATTGTATTGTTCAAATTTGAGTTATCATGTTATCAGAAAATAGAAAATTCCTGGATACAGGCTTTTTGAAAACTTGTATGCATTTTGGACTTTTTTCCATTCAGAAGGTGTCATATTTTGTTTAAATTGTTAATCACTATGACAACTGTTTTTCAACATTCTGAAACCATGGATAGATAGGTACCTAAACTAAAGGATAACATAAAAGTTGCTAGCTGTTCGACTTTCGTAAAAATGAAGAAGTTGGGCTCTAACCGCGGTGCTAACAAAGTGCTGGCCAAACGTGAGTCTCACAGACCACCTGACCCGGCCCACCTCAGAGGGCTGAAGCAGGGATGGAGCGGGCGCCTGGGGGACGCTAAGAGGGCCCTGAGCCGAAGAGCCAAAGCTTTCACCTCAACCACCTCTTCCTCAACTCCCTGCCTTGTGTCCACAGCCCCACCCCCGCCCAAGAGGTCACCCAGTACCACCCTGACGCTGCGCTCCAAGTCTATGACCGCGGAGCTGGAGGAGCTGGGTAAGCACACGCCGGTTCTTGTCGACTCAACTTGTCGACTCCTCTACATTCTGTGCTGTCTCCTGTCCTCATAACTTTACACAATTCTGTAATCTTGTCTTTTTCAAAACTATTCTGTCTATTTTTTTTCACCAAGCTTCTGCTCGAAGGAGAAGAGGAGGTGAGTTTGAGGCAAGAAATCATAACAATTCATATGTATTTAGGCTGGGAATTTCAATACTTGGCTCTGAATACCAATCATTATAGTACACTATTCTAACCTGCAATATTGATCAGAAACAGCTTAGTAAGAGAAACCAGTCCATTGTCCACCAGTTCAAAACTGCAGAACTGACAGGCTGATTAATTGATAGGTGACAGTTTTTGTGTATGTGTGTAGGAAAATACATTTTTTCGGAGTCGTCAAACCTCTAGTCTAGAACAAGACATTACAGAATTACTGAATCAATCAAAACACAACTTATATCGACAGAGCACTGCTATAACATGGTCAAAAACTGTGGTCTATTTTGTATAAGAAATAAACCAATTTATGATGTGTATCATTTATAATAAAGACCAATATATAATGATTGAAACTTTAATACAATTATTACATATTCTACAAAATTGTGTTGCAATGATGGGAATAAAGTTGTAATTTCATTTTCTTATCTGTGTCTGAACTATTCCTTTCCTTTAACCCATAACTTTATTTTCTTCATTTAGAAATCACAATATTATGCTACGTTGTTCTTATAATGTCTGTGTCTAATGAAGCTGTGATTGCCGTCTTTGTTGGTACTGTAATGAATGTTAACTCAGTCCCTGGGTCTTGTGTGGGAGTATTTAGTTGTGGTTCACTTCCCTTCCACAGAGAGACTGGATGAGATGCTGGCGTCGCAGGAGTCCATGTTACACTCTCAGCCCCTGGAGGCCGACTACAGAGCAGCCACAGTCAAACAGAGGCCCAGCAGCCGAAGGATAACTCCAGCTGAGATCAGTGTGAGTGAGCGCCCCCTACAGGGCACCAGGCACACATACAAGGCATTTACATTGTGATGGGAGCATGAAAGAACCAAATTAAATAGAAAACACACACCAGAATCTTTATAGAGGCAAATGTAAGGAGCAGCTACTTCAAAAATGAAAAGAAAAATGAATAGCACACTTTTGAACTTTAAACAAGTATATGGGCATACTGTAAAATACAATAAACAATAGCCAGGCCGTTTATTTGTTCAATCACTTAACGGAATAGGGACTTGCAGTTAGGCCCAGAAATATATGGACAGTGACCCCATGTGAACCCCTGGACATCACCAAACACTGGGTTTCCTCCTTTATGATATTTTGCCAGGCCTTCACTGCAGCTGTCTTCAGTTGTTCCCTATTTGTGCATCTTTCTGCCTTAAGTTTTGTCTTGAGCAAGTGAAATGCGCAATTGGATTGAGATCTGGTGATTGACTCGCCATTGCAGAATATTCCACTTCTTTGCTTTAAAAAAACTCCTGGGTTGCTTTTACAGTGTGTGTACAGTGTGGGATCATTTTCCTTTTGTACTGTGAAGTGCTGTCCACTCAACTTGATTTGATGGCAGAAATGTTCAGTTTTAAAACAGTGTAAGAGGCCACTAGACTTTTACCTGTTATGTCAGAAAACTCAAATCTCAAAATTGTATAATTGGGCTTTGAAGGAGAGGAATTTCTAAACAAGAATTCATCAAACAATATAGGTCAGGGAGATACTTAAATCTCCTATGTGGCCTAGACAATGGAGGTGGGAAAGAGAAGGAAGGAAACTGAAAGGCTGAGGAGGCTGATGCTTTTGCTGCTGCGGTGGTGGAAGGGCAAGGGATGGTAGAAAGAAAGAGGGACAAAAATAAATATTTTTTATACTGTGATAGACTGACAGTGACAGTGACAGTGAGTGTTTGTTTGTTAGTTTGTGATTGCTTGTTGATGTGTTGCAGTCTTTGTTTGAGAGACAAGGGATGACCTTCCATGGAGCTCTTCACCCCAGCATGGACCGAGGCCATATGCCATTTCCAAAGGGGATGTCCAGGACAAAATCTTTTGGTAAACCAGTGTTTAGCTGCTATGACCTTTGTAGTTAAGCAAAATGTCTGTGTCTTTCATTACACATTACTCACTGCAATGTCAGCTGTATACTAATGCACTGAGTTAAAATGACTAGTTATAACAATCTAGGCTTGTTATGATCTTTGTGTTTTGTCAAATAGTGATTTGTTGTTTGTTTAGTTTTTATTTTGAGAGAAGCTGAGGTAGGTAAGGTAGGGCATGCAATATTGAGCTGTGTTGTTTCCTAGGTGCTTCTGAAGAGGACCGCCTGTCTGCCTTGGCAGGAGAGCACCGTTTTCCCCGTAGCTCCTCCATGACAGACAGCCTCCGAGACCATTCCCAACCCCACAGCATCCCCCCTCCCCCGCAGACAGCCCCTCCTCCTCCGCCATATTACCTGGACACTGGGCCTCCTCCATCCTTCTGCCCTCCTCCTCCGCCCTCTAGAACCCAGAGCCAGGGCCATGAGATGGGGGGCCGTTCCAGCTTTAAACCCTCGAGTCTGGACCTGCCCTATGAGGCGGCTCAGAGACAGGCCACTCACTTGGAGAGGCAGAAGAAGGCTCGCTCTATGATCATCCTGCAGGACTCTTCTCATCTCCCCGTAGAACCCACTGAGATCCCCCGACCCTCTGCTGCCACTCCCCCCGAGCGTATCAAGAGGAAAGGCCGCATCATTGACAACCCCTACGCCAATGTGGGACAGTTCAGTATCGGACTGTATGCACCCACAAAGCCTCAAAGAAAGAAGAGTCCCCTAGTCAAGCAACTGCAGGTACATCTTCATCAGCACCTTTACCTTTCAAACAATAATAACATGCGATTACAGATGATGTGTTTGATGTCTTACAGGTTGAAGATGCACAAGAAAAGGCTAGTTTGGCCCTGGCCACTGCCCACTCCAGAGAGACCTCTCCCTCAGGACGCCCGCCTCTTGCCCATGGGCACTCCCACACCAGCCGGGTGGACTTCTACCAGCAGCAGCTGATGGCTGAGAGAGAGAGCCTGCGAGCACAGGGGGAGATGATGTTTCAGGGGAAGGGACCTTTTGCCGCTGCAATAGCCGGAGCAGTCAAAGACCGAGAGCGCCGCCTAGAGGAGCGGAGGAAATCCACTGTCTTCCTTTCTGTTGGGACCATGGAGGGAGGAGCTAGCATCAGCCCGGAGAACCCCTCCCTCACTCAGTCTCACTCCATAGATGAACGGCTACTCTCGCGGGAGCTAGGTCAACTGCCTCCACCTGCGATGGCACTCAGCCCCTCACCTAGTGGGACCACCTTTATCCATCCACTAACAGGAAAGCCCCTGGACCCCAACTCACCACTGGCTCTTGCGCTGGCCGCAAGGGAGAGAGCCCTGACATCCCAGAGCCAGTCCCCCACTGGCAGCCCAGAGCCCAGGACTAAACTGGAACGGGCTGGCCAGGGCATCCTGTTATTTGATACTCAGACCAAAGAGTCTTCTCTTAGGGACGGCACATCTGCATCCCCACCTTTCTCTCCCAAAAGCACCAAGGCAGCAGGGTACGGACTAGGACCTTCTGCCAGTCCTGTTCTCCTCCCCCAGCCCACCAAACAGTGGGTGACGTCACCATCACCCGTATCATTCCGACAAGACATGGACAGTAGAGTAGAGGAGAGGAAGGAGGACAAGAGGTTAGAGGATAAGAAGAGCATGTTGATCAGTATTATGGACACATCCCAACAGAAGACCGCCGGGCTCGTCATGGTCCATGCCACTAGTAATGGACAGGAAGTTGAAGGGGGCTTAGAGACAGAGTCAGGGAGAGCAGGCACACCCACAGAGCTGAGTAAAGCTGTGGTCACACAGGCCAAGTCCCCCAGCCCCACTGTGTCCCAGCTTCAAGCCCAGGCACAGGCCACACGTCCAGCAAGCCCTGCACAAGAGAAGAGCCTTCCACTGGGGAGCTCTGAAGAGGATGCAGACCCATACACCGTAACCCTGCCTCCTGCCATGCTGACCTCCAGCGATGAGGAGACTAGAGAGGAACTTCGAAAGATTGGCGTAGTACCTCCACCTGATGAGTTTGCCAATGGGCTGCTTGCACAGGGAGCTAAAGCTGTCACTATATCCACCATCTCCATTACCCCTGCGTCTCTGACCTCCACAACATCCACCACTTCTACAATAACAGCCAGCCAGCCTCAGCCCCCACCTCCCCCAACTGCAGTTGCTGTCTCAGGGAAGCCATCAGACCCTTTGGAGCCCCCTCCAGTGGCTGAGTCTGGCTCTGCGGCGGACTCAGGTGTGGAGGAGGCCGATACCCGCAGCTCCAGTGAGAAAGAGCGGGACCACCACCTGGAGACCACCAGCACTGTGTCCACGGTCTCCAGCATGTCCACGCTGTCCTCGGAGAGTGGAGAGCCAGCCGACACACACACCACACACACCTCCTACGCAGACGGACAGACCTTTGTGCTGGACAAGCCGCCAGTGCCTCCCAAGCCCCGCCTCAAGTCCCAAGTGGGAGGAGCTAAAGGGTCAGTGACCTTCAGGGACCCTTTGCTGAAGCAGAGCTCTGACAGTGAGCTGTTGTCCCAGCAGCAGGCTGCTGCCCTGGCTGCTGCAGCCGCTGGTGGGGCAGGACTGCCCCCTGGTGGATCGGCGTCAGTGACCGGACTGGCCCCCACAAAGCCGCGCTACCTCTTCCAGCGCAGGTCTAAGCTATGGGGAGACCCAGTAGAGCCCCGGGGTCCTGGTGTGGGCCTGGCTCTTGGGAGTTTGGGTAATCTGGGTGGGCTGGGACTAGGGCTGGGTGTAGATGAGGGCAGACCCTCTGTCATGGGCGAGCTAAGCTCACGCCTGCAACAGCTTAACAAGGACACGCGGTCCCTGGGAGAAGAGCCACTGGGAGCATCCCTGGACCCAGGCAGGAAGTCACCGGTAACAGGGGCCAGGTAAGACAAACTCCAGTGCTCTCCAGATGAATCTGACAACATGACATGGAGAGGAAAAGAAAAAAATATGTAATAAATGTGGTACTGAATTAGTAGTGATGCATTATGCTGATTATTTTCTCCTTTGGGAATGTTATTGTCAGAGGTTAAAAAACATATAGTGTTTTAATGTAAATGTGTCTGTTTTCATCACCATTTGAAATAATGCAAAGAGGTCCTCTGCAGCAGGGACTGGTAATGAGGTCAGAGGGTAACAGTATAATGCCTAATGTGCTACTGTAGTGTTTGTGTGACCACACCAGTGTAAAAATAACTTACATCAGAGGATGGAGGCTCGTAAGCACAGCGCCATGTTGTTTTCACACTCTACAATAAAGTCTTTATATTTCTGCAGATGTGAGGAGCCAGAAGACAGTAGACCTTAAGGTTATTTACACTAGGGTAAACTACAGCTTTATTTTCTTTTCATTGTTTTCCTTCCAATCCTACAAACTAATCCAATTCACTTTAACATAGACTTTTCCTCTATTGTGATTTAAAATTTGAAATCTGATTTCTGACCATGTTTGCATCTATAGATTCACTCACATTATATTGGCTGGGTGTGTCATCTTTATAGACCGCTGATTTGTCCTCTTTGCACACTGTAACTAATGGGGGTGCAGTCCTTTAGTTGCTCAGTCAATTAATCAGTTATTATTTTATTAAGATTATATGGTTTTATACACTACAGCAGAACTCATGGAGAGAAATGGTTGGAGTTTTGGGAGTGACTGGACAGTCAAGTTTTCCTTTTCACTCTGATGCTATTTACCAGTATTTATTTGTGCACATTTGTTTTTGCACAAGATCCTAATTATTGTGTGGCATTTCTCTTAGTATATGTGTATCTGCAAATGCAAACATGGTGAGGAACTGCTCTGAAAGCATGGTTGCTCCGTCTCCTGTCATACCTCAGTCCGCCTGCGGGGCTCTGTCTGTAGACTTCATCAGACTCTACTCTCACTGCTTTTCCTTCAAATTCTGTCCCAAACACTTGTTCAAACGCTCCATAACCCAACACATGACCAGGATTACCCCAGTGCATCTTGCTGGTGTTTGTGGTTGTCATTGGTAACAGGTGATAAGAAGTAAAAGCACACTTTCCTTCTCATCACAGTAGTAGAAATATCACTGACTACTTCAAAACCAATTTCTCAAATAGTGTTTGAACAAGGTCCAGCAGAACTATCATGCTGTGACATGACTGCTGTGTTACAATATGATCAAAGTTGTCAGTGTTAAAGATGCATAATGTAACATTTCTTAGAGGAGGGCTGTTATTGTTTTGCCTGTAATGTCATAGTATTGAATTAACTTAACCATCTTGCATTTATTCAGCTGCAATTGTTTTGACTGATGAAAGAGAACACTGAAGAACCTGCATTTTCACAATATGCCAGGCAAAGCAGTAACTTTGTGGAGAGCAAGCAGTTGGCAGAACCTCTACTAAGAAAGTTACATAATGCACCTTTAAGTGATTATCTTTTGTCGAATGATACATATACATGTACAAAAATTGCTTCTGCAAGTTCATATCAGATTGGTGTCCATCAGGTGTAAAAGAGTTTTCTTGTGATATGCAATAGTCTCTTGGGAAAGTGATGGCTTTTCCAGTTCATACTGCACTGCTTCTCCATCTGTGTGACTGTGCTAAGACATTAAAGGAAATCGTGCAGAAATAGACTACAGGTTGGTGAAATAGCAGATGGTGTGATTTGTTTGAAAAGACTTGCCTCTTGTGCCTGACGGTAGTGGTGAAAGCAGGGCGGTGGTTATAAGCAGACAGAGCACTTTCCCCTCAGCAGAGGCTCAGCTCTACATCTCAGTGTGACATAGTATGTTGTGGTATATGTAACTCACATACTGGACACTGTCCCTCTGTGCTGACACTCTGGTCATCATGTGCACCAGTTTGCAGATCATACATTCAAAGAGTTGCATCCCAGTCCATCCCAGTTTTCACTTAATGGGACATACTATGCTAAATTAATAGTTTCATTATTCATTCATGCATGTTTAAATCAAGTGTTGGGGAGGCAGAAGCGGGAGAGGTTGTTTCATCTCATTGAAACAGGAGGTGTTCCAAACACTTTCACTGGGCTCCCTATGCCCATTTCAGCCCGATAAAATCTCCCTCATAACGAGCTTAACTGTCCCGCCCACTTTGAGGCACACCAAAGAAAATTTCCCATTTACTTTATTTTAACCCATTAACTTTTCCAAAAATTCTATTCAAATTTAAAGGCACAACAGAAAGTTAACCAATTGACGCAGTTATTTTTAATCCAGCAATATTTAAAGTTTGAATGAAATGGTTGTATTAATTACTAACCACAGTTACTTTTTCCCTCAAAGTGGGCGATCACTGTTGAGCTTCATGAAGCATGTTACATTTTACTCCTGAGTTCCCAGTGTTGCCAGCAGAGGGCATCTGCTCCAATAGAAAGTTAATATCGACACCTTCCTAAAATAATCGCATAAGTCATTTTTTCAGGTTTTTCAGTAAACACAAAAAAATTGTGGCAAAGTAAACTTAGGCAAAAAGTGACTTAGGCGATTATTTTAGGAAGGTGATGATATGAAAGTGCTGCAGGAGCATATTATGTACATTAATGAAATACAAGAGTAAAGTGTGAAGACCACACAACCATCTTTGAACTGTGGTATAGCCAAGCACTTCCCCTGGCTGCCCGCAGTGGGAACAGACTCATGCTGATGATGTCTCACTGTCAACTCTGTGCTCTGTGTGTTTGTTTTGGGAACATCAAATATGTTATCTTTGTTCTTCTTTTTTATTGGGTTAATTAACTATGTAAATGGTTATAATTAGGGTGACCAAGCTCCTTTTAAGGAGAATTCTACTTTGACTTGGTTGAAACCATTATGTTGCACACTGACCTAATGCTAGACATATTAGTACCAACTTTGTCATTTACATAAGACATAACCAGTGATCGTTGTATAATATAAAGCCATATAATACAAATGAAAGGTCATTAATATAAGTTAGATCTGTCAACATGTGCCACCTTGTGTGTTTGATATGTGCACGTTTCTTTGTCATGTTGCTCACTATCAGATCCTCCCTACTGAAGCCTGCTCTGTCTGTGCCACACATGAAACAAGCACTGCCAGACTCTTCACATACTTGTACATATGTACATTCACATACACACATACTTATACGTGTACATACACATACACACATACAGACACATACATACACATACCCACACTTATTTGCATACAGACACACACATATACACACACACACACACATATACACACACACACACACAACACACACACACAGTACAAACACACACACACACGCACACACCCACACACACACACACACACACACACACACACACACACACACACACACACACACACACTCGTGCATAGAGCCTGTATGTGGAGCAGAGCAGGCTGGGTGCTGGAGGCTGCGTCTCATTGGGTGATGCTAACATTCTGTCCCATTGCTCTCTCTGCTCACCTTGCATGCTCCGCCCGCTGCTCTGATCTGATTGGTGTAGAGGTGACTGTGCGGCCCGGAGGGCAGGACCACTGTGTAAGTGTGCATGGAGCTCATCTCTGTCCCTCTGTCTGCACTGAAGCTCCACATCTCTGCCCTGTTTTTATACACTGTAGTCCAATGTAGGAGCTTTTGGAGGGCCCCTCTCGCATGCCCCTGGCCCCAGCAGCACTCCCCCTCCTCCTCCTCCTGCCTGTAGAACTGTAGATTTTACTCTTTAAATGAATCTTCCCCTTCCTTTGTAATCGTCTTCTTCTCCTGGGACTGTAGGAAAGGACAGTAAGGCCTCTAAATGTAGACCTTCTCTCTAGGTCCTGTTTCCTCACCAATCAGAGGACAATGTTCTTTGCAGAATGCTTTGCGTGTAGAAACTTTCTTAAAAGTTGAGTTGTGATGAACGCATTACTTCAGACTTTAGTCAGTTCTATGATATTTAGATAGTGTGTATCAGGGTGTCTTTTGCAGATGGTGTTATTTATAGTTGTGGAAGGTGTCAGACAAAGCAAACAACCTGTTGTATGTATAACTTGACTCGATTTGCTTGCTTCAGTCAAAACTTCAGCATTACTTCTTTGTAGCAGTATCTTTTCTTAACATGCATTAACCTGGATGACACTAATCTAACTGAAGTCTTTGAAGAGCCTGCTGTCTCCTGTCCTTTCTGTTAATATGTTATACTCTTCTTAGTCTTAACTGCTGTCTGTGTCCTTTGTGTCCATCAGACTTTTCAGCAGCCTAGGAGAGCTCCACACCATCTCTCAGAGGAGTTACGGCACCACGTACACCATCCGGCCTGGCAGTCGTTATCCGGTGACCCGCCGCACCCCCAGTCCAGGCTCTCCGGATAGGGACCCTCTGGGACGCTTCAGCGGCTTTGGCCTGCCCGGTTCCCCCACCACTCCCCCTCAGACCATCCTAAAGTCGTCCAGCCTGAGTCTGCCCCAGGAGCCTAAAGAGGTGCGCTTTGTGATGAGAAGCTCCAGTGCTCGCTCCCGCTCACGCTCGCGCTCTCCCTCCCCCTCTCCTTCTCATTCCCCTCGGATGGGCTCCCCCCTGCTATCCCTGAGGCCCTTCCACCAGAAGCCACTGCACCTGTGGAACAAGTACGATGTGGGTGACTGGCTGGAGAGCATCCACCTTGGAGAGCACCGCGCAGGCTTCCAGGAGCACGAGATCGAGGGCTCACACCTGCCTGCTCTTACCAAGGAGGACTTTGCTGAGCTGGGTGTGACGAGGGTGGGACACCGCATGAACATAGAGCGTGCTCTGAAGCAGCTGTTGGAGAGCTGACATCGGTCCTGAGAGTGCAGTGCACACAACAGACATCAGGGGGCAGCACTCCTCTTATACTCTGGACTGTCCGGCCTCATGTTTACACATGTCCTCTGACACACTGGGCCCACAGTGAGGAGAGCCAGAGCCAGGTCCAATCAGAAGGTGCCCTCAGGGCCCCAGGGGTGTCCTTAAAGAACAGCATGAGCTCCAGCACTGGTCGCCCCTCCTCTGTGTCTACCTCTGCCCTCTGAAGCCCCGTGCAGAGTACAGGAGGAGCCAGGCCAGCAGCTGATACGATGCCTTTCCCATCTCTCCCAGTGGCTGTGGACAGACTGTGGAGCCTCCGCCTTGGACCCAGACTGTGCTATCAACTGGAGAATGTTTAACCAACACTCGTGGCTTTTTCATAATCAGTTTTTTGGTTTTCCAAAGGGAATATTATATATAGGGATATAATATAAGATATATATGTATGTTAATATAGCTTTCAAAAGAAGAACAATATTGCAAAGAGGACATATAATAAATTAACCTGCGCCTGTTTTGAGGTTTTAGTATAGAAAGTGAAAGAAAATTTATTCCACCAATAGTTTACTCATTTCTACTAATTACTATATAATACATATATAAATATATATATATTTGAAAGAAAAATCTAGAGAATAATGTTTTCATAGATATGGAACGTTCCTTAAGGTCACTTTCCATTAGCATAGCATGAGCAGCTGTACCATGTGTTGTGTGTCTTTCTTTTCTTACAGTCTTCCTTCAGACTAAAGGGCATCCCGCAATGTGAGGCTTGGACCACTGTGCCCCCACCCCCACACCCACACCCACCCACACTGGCATTTAGAACTACTATTATACAACTTTGGTTTGATTATAAGGGACTGTCCACCTCAGCATGGACAATGCAGAGGAATCCTGCTGATTGAATAGTGTTACTTTTAAACATTGACAAATAAGTCTGAAATTGATCACAATTAGTAAAACATCTAAGGGCTCGTGTGTGGATACGTGGGCCCTTGCAGAGCACTTGGGGCCCTGTACCTGTCCTGCACTGTGGGGAGGGGGGCACCTGGTCCACACACACAACCTGACTGTGTCTCCCAATGTCCCGCCTTATATCACACATGGAGGCGGGCGTGAGACCCTAACATCAGGTTGTACTAAAGACAAAAAATCCTTTATAAGAATAACGTCTGCTCTGGGTTTTGTGAGTAGCTTCTATTGATACTTTGCAGCTGATGTCATCTATTCTCTGGGTTTGTGATGCTAACTAGAGGCACTGCTCTATCTGTAGCTGTTTCTCAAATTAGATGTTAATCTGAGCTTTGATTTTAAACAGTTGTGAAATACACACAGGAAATACAAGAGGCTGATTTGCGGTGTTAAATAAGTCTCCAACATTACAGTCACGCTCTCTAGCTAACATTCGTTTTTTGTTTTTTTTCAATCCCATCTTCTTTTGTTGAAAACCAAAAGTCTAAACAGGAAGAGTATTGTTTAAATCCATTTTGTATGTTTTCAGACGATTTTAAAACTACCTTTGCGAATGTGTGCAATGCGTCACCGCGGTAACTGCTGAACATTCCATCATAGACATACAGGTAGAACACCTCCAAGATGACGTCACTGCAAAGTATCAATTGGCAGTGAGTTTTATTCAACCAACAATACTACCACTATTTCAGCAGCTCCTGGTCTGAACGTTTAAGCCTCTAAGCTCTGAACTTTTAACTCATTTTAACCACTATTTTGTAAAGCAGGTGGTGAAATAGAACACAACTTTATCAATGTTGCTCTCTGTTGTAAGAATAGCACTCACTGCCTCTTTGTTCATGTTTATTTATTATTTGTATTATTAATTTTTAGTGTCGCATCCTCTTTTAAGCATCCAACTTTCATTTATTGCCCTCGCACTGTGGGTACATTTTGTAGCGTGTGAAACATACCAATTTTATTTAGATTTCTCAAGGACAGAAAAAAAAAAATCGAAAACAAATTGTCCTTTCTAACTTGTAAAATGAACAAATATATGCTTTTTTCATAAGCAATGTAGATACAATAGATTTCCTATAAATTTTTGAGAAAAGTATATAGATCTATATATATGAATGTTTGGCATATATGCATAGTTAACCACCTGTGGAAAGGGTGAGCAGATTTTATTCTTTCTACGAACTTTTGAACTCTGAACTGGGGGATGATTTGCACAAAAAACAAGGTGACAAGGTGCTAACATAGAGCCACCCATCATCGAAGCGCAGGTGTGATCTGGATCCCCGTGTTTGAATGGTGAATGGGTGCTTTTTTTATGAATGGACCTGTCGTAGTGATGTAAGTCGTCCACTAGAGCCTTACTATCATCTTATCCCAGATTTCCGGGCAGTGGCTGTGGATTCATTGACAAAAATAAAACGCACACGGACACGGGTCTCTCGCCGAGGATCGTGTTCACTCGTGTCGCTCGGGGGTAGAGTCATTACGGGAAGCTGAATGAGCGTTTTGGCGTGTAGGTTGTGTTGAGTCACTGTTTTTGTCCCTGGTTCCAGATGGCATTTGCGCTCCCCTTCTCTCTCCTGTTTGAGACATTGAGTTTGGGAGTTTGGGCTGTGAAAGATTGAACAACATTGAGGAAAATGTGCCAAAAATGACCTGACGTTGAACTGTATATCTCTTTGCTTTGGGACTATCTTAGTTACAGCATTCTGAAGCTGTTAGACTCAATAATATGGTGCCATCTCCTGGAAATCTTGAGAACTGCAGACATTTCTTAGACCTTTTCCCATTTACTCTTGATGGAAATATAATTCAATTTTCTTTTATGAAATGAAATGCAGGATAAATCTGTGTTTAACAAAGATTGCCATAAGTTAGTTAGTTGCCTGGAGTTCAGAATTATATCTCTTTTTTACACAGAGGTCACCAATCCTTCATTTGTGTCTCAAACCAAAACGAAATTTGATTATCCAATTATAAGTGTTTATTTCTGTAACACATGTGAAACAATTTTTCATTTCTCACATTTCTCTCACCTCAGTTTAGTTCATCACTCATTGATTCTGCAAAAAAATCCACAATTTTTTTCATGCTCATGTGATTTTTTTCCCCCTTTTCTCCCCCTTAAGCAGCCATATTAGTTTTTATAGAGTCAAAGCTTTCCTGATTGGCTAATCCACCTGTCAATCACACCCAATTGAGATTCAATGGTGACCAGACTGACTTAAAGTATTGAAGAACTGTGTAATCTCAGTCCCAGGCAACAGCGTATTACTTATGGACATCTTTGGGACGCAGTATTACTCACCTGCGTCACCATGTAAGCTTTCTATCTTTCTATTTAAATCACATGAGCTTGGTTTGTACTGTGATAATGGGGAATCCTGTTAACTACTGTTCCCAAGTGAAACCAAACACGGTCCAAAAATGGCGTCTGCTCTGCTCGCACCCGAGTGGAGACACGGTAGTGAAATCCAGTGGGTACATTATGTTATTTTCTAATCGACAAAGCACAATCTGCGTTGTGTAGGGAGCAGTGTAACCTTTTAAACACCAGTGCTCTTATCATGGACGGCTTTTCTTTGGATTTCTTGTTGGTTTTCTCCTTGTTTGCACTGTGAAGTTTAGACTGGTGGGTGTGTCTGCTTCATCTCGGGCCTGCTTCATGAGTCTCCCTCACGGTATCAGCCTAGTCCAGGTGGATGGTCCAAATCCCTCAACAGCTAAATTCCAGCAGTGGACAAGAACAGTCTGGTGGCTCTAGACGGTTTGCTCTGAAGTGATGCTGTAGCGCCGGTTGCTAAGGCGATCTGTAAACGTCTGTTGCTATGGGCAGACTTAAACTGTTATCCATGGTGAAAAATTTGTTGCTATGGCAATTTGCATATTCAAATTGAAATCTATCTTTGCAATGGGAAAAATGATGCATATAATAGGAAACTGAAACTCAGATATTTTTTACTGTTAATGTTTTATTTTAGAATATTTGATTTTGAGATAAGGTTACAGGGTTCCCACATGTCTCAGATATTCTGGAAAACAATTGTCCTTTCCCATAGAAAATTAGAAAAAGGGCCAAATGTTCTAAGAGAATATATATTTTGTCCTTATTTCCCCCCTTATGTTACTCTTTTTATCATAGCAAGAAAATCCACCTCTTTAGTTCTTTTTTTTTTCTCCCAAATCACCCCAGCCATAGCCATGATCTTGCCATCGCACACAGGCATGCTTAATTTTCGGCTTAATAAAGTGCATTTACTGGGCCACAGTCATCCAAACGAGGAGAATGCATAGTCAACACGAAATACTTCATCAGTATCAGTATCTTCTGGCCATATATGTACTTTGTTTAACTGGATTTCTAACACAACATTTTGCTTCTCTGTCTAAATAAACAATGCAATCATACCACAATGAAAAGCAATGTATATTATATGAAAAATAATTATGATTAGACTACATCTTCAGCTGAAAATATGTGGCAGTGTACTTGTAAAAGCAGTGATAACAACATTACAAACATCCGGGAAAAGTACTGAAAAATGATATCAAATAACATGTGGGGCTCCTTGGTTTTAAATTTAGCTAAACCAAACCATTGTTCTTAACCAATCCATAAATATCTCCTAATCTCCATCATCTTTTTACCATAACCCTGTCCCATGATCAGCAGAACGTCCCTCCAGAGCAAACTATCTAGTCCTAGCAGACCAGTGTGAACAAGCTACCTAGTGCTCCTCATGCAGCCTGAGCGAGGGTCAAGGGGTCGGAGGCTGGAGCAGGACCTGAGATGTTCCACAGACACCTCCACCACAGAGATATGTTTATTCTGTAATAAATTTATAATGAAAACTGAGACCGTGTGAGTGTCTGCTTTACTTTTGTTTTATTATGAGCTCCAAAGTGCCCTCTTCTCAAGTTTTGTATTGACTTTTTCTATGACCTTAGGTCTAGGCGATACGCTGATATAATTGTGAACTATATATTTTTCAACAATATGTCTGTAAAGGGCCCATATTACACCGTTTTCTGACATTACTATGTTGTTTCCACAGCAAAATGTACTTGGAATTGTTTTATTTTCAAATCCTGCATAGTTATGTTCTTCTCTCAGACAGAAAACACCCTGTTCCACTTTGTGATGTCATGACACAGGAAGTGCTTCACTGTATTTGTAAAGACCTTCACTAGAATCATTTTGACAATTTCAGCCTTAAAACTACCGCTTCATGACATCACAAGGGGGACAGAACACTGAGCTTTGAAGATGCCAACAATCCAAAATGCAACGTTACTCAAACGTGTGAATGAAACAAAACACAACTTCAGATATGATTTGGGAAGGTTCTATTCTAATGTGGCATAAAGCTCACAAGAGTTCATTTAGCGTAATATAGATCCTTTAACACATTTTTCAGTTGTTCAGCCTCAGCAATAGTCATACAGTACAGGAGGGTTTAACGGTAATAAAATGAACTTTTAGGAGACAAAGATGAACTGTGTAACTGTATTTTTATTGCACAAAAATGCCTTGAAAACCATGTAGTCTTACTGTGAACAGGGTTCCTCTCCACAGATCTTACAACTTGGTAACTTGGTCTGGCACTACCTGCTTGTTTCCATGGAGATGGATAGGTTAAATTAATGCCATACTGCAGAGTATTCAAAGTAAAGGAATAACATTGCCATGGAGATAAATGGAGGTGGGCCCTCCTCAAAAAGGTATTGTATTGTATATTGTGTAATTGTATATTTACTAAAGATACTACATTTACATGAAGAGTATAAAACTAAAAGAACTGTATGTAGTTGGCTTTCAGTCTTCCAAATGCCTTAACCTGTATATAGACGGCACATGCAGTTTTTCTCATCCACAGTATATGGACGGGCCACACTGCAGAGGCTGCACTAGCACTGACCTACTGGAGTGTAGGTAGTGACCACTCAAATCAGAGAAATTCATTTTAGTTTTAAAGCAACTGGATTTCAGCATTGAAACTGGCAACCCAAATGAGAGACTCCCATGAGGCTCATTCTGCTTCCTGACTTTGGAGATTTGGAGAACCAAAATACAAAATTATAACAAACAAACTTGGCTATGATGTTCAGTTTTACGTAATCAAGAACAAATCATTATTGTTTCTGTAATAGCGATGTTTGATTTGAACATCATCATAACATCTTATCTGGGGACACAGTTTGCATTTATGGAATCTGAAATCTACAGCTTAGATACAGTTCCTTTAAATTGCAAACTGACTTCAAAAAAATCATGATACATTTTTGGCATATTAAGCCAGCCCTAACAACACATGCAAATGTACTTTTCAGGAGTACCATTAATCTGCCAGCACTATGATCCACAATAACACAGTCTGCTTACTGCTCCAACATTAAACTGTGAATAAAACGGTGCTGTCGAGCCAACTTCACAGACTCTACATAAATATAGCTCCCTGGTGACATGTCAAAGTCCTACGCACAACGATAGCAGCAAAAAAAATATGAATAATTACACATTCCCTTTTACAACGCTTCACATTTTGCTTTAAAAAATAAAAACTAAAATATAAAACATAAATTAGTTTACAATGTGCCAGTTCAATGTCAGAAGGCAGGTTATTATAAATCTATTCACAGCGCCACCTTGTCTGAAAATACATGTTCACGAGATGTACGAGGATTTACAAAAAATAATGTATATATAAACTATATTTTTCACATTCACGGATTTTGGATTCTAGTCATCTGCTTCAGAATCCTCCGCCGTTTTATCCAAGTCAAAGTTCTGCAAAACAAAATTACATTGTTTAACATTTTTTAAAGGTGATTTTAAAGGTGGATTTTAAAGGTTTGTGTTTCCTGGAATATTCCACTTTAGAGCATTAAAGTTCATATGACAGGTTAGACTGATTATTTGACTAAAACATAGTTAGCATCATTATTTTTTTTTCAATTTTTTAGGTTTTTAGGGTTTTTTTTTAGGTGAAGTTTACTATTTTCCTTCCTGGTTAGTCATGGGCAGCAGGTAAGATTCTGTGACTGTTACATATCATCCATTATGTTAGAGAAAAAGAGTTAGAGAAAATAATGTGGCAGGACCTTGTTAAAAAGTTACACAGTGCACCTTTAAGCTACATTTGAAGAATCATTTTACCTCCAGTTCTTGTAGCACTTCATCCATAAAGTCTGTGGGGTTCTGCTTGTACTCCACTGCTCTTCTGATCGTGTCTCGAAACATCTACAAAAACAACCACATTAAACTACCTGCAACAAATGTAGACTAGTTCATCGCTATTATTTGGTACAAACTTTGACAACATTGGTCCCGTCCGCTGCTGAGACAAAGTAAGAAGGGAGATCGTGTTTCTTTCCAAAGCTGAAGCTTCGCTGAGTTGCCTTCATGTCAGCTGCACAGACAAAACTGCAGGTTAATGTGTTGGTTGATTGGTTTGACTGACCTAACCCCCCGTAGCTGGAGGACAGGTTCATTCTGCAGTGGAATTTGCTGTTTAACTGTCAGATTTTTTCTTTATGGTTAATATAGGTATAAACAAAATCTGGCATCTTCTCTATCAACACAAATAGACACAATTGAAATATTTTTATAGTTTCAGAATGTATTCCCAAAATCCAACCCCAAAGACGTGAGTGTCATTTGAAAGGACTTTAAACCATAAGATTATGTTATAATTAATGTGCATTTGTGGCAACATATATGAATAATGTTCAACAAATTTCCCATTTACAGAAACCCCTGTAGAACGTGAACACAAAACACTGATCTATTGACCTGGTTTATTGTTAAGATCAATATTATCATTAATATTAATATCTCTTTATACCTGTGTGCGTTAATACCGCATAACGCACAAGTAGTCCAGCAACAGCCAAAGCACTGTTCTATATCACTGCTCTGAGGTCATCGCCATAGTAACAGGTGCTCAATGCTCTAAGTAGAATGTGGGGACTAGCTTCTTTTAAACACTGACATAACTTATATTTAAGACATTTACAGTGACAGTGGACAGACTTTTCAGATTAAAAGAGAGATTTCAGTTTGTAGCCATGGTATAAGGGCATTAAACAACTTGGAGATGTGCGTTCTGGCGCAAAGTTCAATTTCTCTGTAAACACAGTTTACAGAGAGTTAAACAGTTAAATAGTTTCTTCACTGTTGTCATCTATAAGAACTCTTATATTTATATACGAGTCTATGTTGAAATGTTTGTGCAACTCCCTGTAAGATATAAAAAGATGCACTGTGGCTCATCAGATGGGAGATTTCTTTCAAAAACAGTAAATCTCCAATATATGTATTTATGCCCTTGCCCTTCATCTGAGTCTATTTTAGAATAGCCAGCCCCCATTGTACCCCCAAAACAACAGACTCACCATCAATCTTATTGGCCACTACACAACAGGGGATCTCTGGTCTGTACTCTCGCAGCTCCTTGTACCACTTGCTCAGGTTTTTGTAGGTGATCTTTCTTTGGACGTCAAAAACCTACAGCATTAAATTTAGAACAAACTCAAGTTTACATGATATAGATTAGATTATTGATACAGCTTTGTGGTGGGTAAATAGGACTGAAGATCCTCACCATAATACAGGCATGTGCTTTGTAATAGTACGAAGGATGCATGCTCTGAAACCTCTCCTGGCCCGCAGTATCCCAGAAATCTGAGCAGACAAGAGAAATCATTAGTACAAAATGCATCAGACTACTAATACTAGTACTACATTTGCATTTCTTGCAAACTTCATTTTAATTTCAGTTATAATTTTGTTTTGATAATTTATATCCTCAGTCTGTCCTTTCAAAATACCACATTTGAATTATTGTCCTTCTAATTACTCTAACTTAATATTATGAATTAGATGTTTCTCTTAAAATAGTTTCACCAAATACTTTTTTACTACTAACAAATACTACTCTTAATTTCATGTACCATTACTTTGTATTTCTACTTGAGTAATATTATATTTTTATGGCGTTACACTTAAATACAATTTTTGCCTATTTGCAGTAATAATAGCAGTTGGGGGAAAGTGAGACTGTACTGTATACTTACCTACTGCCACAGTCTTATTTCCTACAGTAGCTTTGTGTTTGTACAGTGTCAGCGCATACGTGGACATCTGCTGTGGTCGACTGCATCACAAACTAAGGAAAAGGATTCTTAAAACAGAAAGTACTGTATAGTATAACAGGATATTTAACAAAGGTGACTAAAACACACAGTGGAAAGGTTATTGCAACAGTTTGCTGCTGCAAAACTTGAATTACTCTCGGTATCAATAGTATCTACCTCTTTCATTTAACCTTGTCAATTACATGTCTCTACATGTTTCTAGTTTTTCTAGTTCTAGTACTCTGACTCTGTTTGATGATAGCCTGATTCAGAGATGGAAAGTAACTACATATTACAAATACTGTCTAATTTCTAACTGTGTACATTTTCGCCTTTTGCTCCCCAACAACACCACAACATCACTCAACACTACAGTATTCATATTTGATGCCTTCAAAGGATACTACTCGTCCAGAAGAAATCTTTCCATGAGTCTGAAAAAAAACAACAAAGCATTTTAAAAGCCTCTAGAAATATAGAACATAATCCAATAAACTATGATATTAGCAGCTAGTTACTTGGATTTGCCCACTGCGCTGTCTCCTAAACAGATGATCTTCACCGCTTCTGCCGCATCGTACTTGGTTGGATCCAGGTCTGGGTGACTGCTCTCCTCTCGAGCCATTTCCACAGGTTTCAGGTGCAACTTTTGAGGAAACTGTGGATTTAAGACTACAGCAGCTGTTGTGGATAGGTATTAGCTAGCTAGACGATTAGCCGATGTTTGCGCGGGACAAAATGAATGAAAACAGGTCATTTTCCTTTTCCCTCCACGCTGGTCACAATGGAACAAATGCCTAAACGCAGCTAGTGCTTAAATCTCCATTAGATTCCCATTACCTTTTCTGTTTTATAATATTGTCTTCAACCAAAAAGCTAATGAGGGCTAATGCTAACGACTGTAAGCTTCAAATACCATCGTAAATGTTAATCCGCTGGACAATTTAAAAACGTATTTCCATCCGTAGCTCTTCTTATATTTGAGAGAAATGGCACAGCGAGTGACAGTGACGAGGTGCTGTGTAAAAAGCCAAACACGCTAACAAACAGATTACGTGATGTTTGTTTGGTTTCCACGCAACGGGCTTCCTCGGCTGCTCCGGACGTGCACGAGAACAGCGTTTTGTCAACGGCGCCGCCTACTGGAGACAAGGATATAAAACCTTTTTATTTTATTATACTTTTATGATTTTATTCTATTTCTATAACTGGATCAGGCATTTACCTGACTGGTGGATATTTATAGATGACGTGATTCACAAAATTCACAAATGTTGAACTAGATATTTTCTAGGCTGCGCCATATTTCTATATAATTCCGCATTTTAACAATATTCATTTTAGCTGCCCCCCATCTAAGCTACTGTCATCCCAGATGTAGTGTATATTTATTCCTTATTTGACTGGAAAATGCTCATATCTGACAGCCAGAAATTATTTTCAAGACACTTAGAATATTTTACCAAAAATATAATATGGCCTATGAGCTACATAGTCAATCTGTTCATAGGCTCCATCTTATTGTTATAATGTGGTATGAGTATCGGTGACCATTCAAAATATATAGTATTTCATTTTAAATTGTTGATTGCTATGACTATGGTGTGACATAGAGTGGCATATGGTAAATATCCTCCTTTATTATGTTTTAATATATAATAATAAAACGTGTGTATATAAGGTCTTCACACTGCTAACTAAACGCTGCGTGTCTTTACTCCTCAGGCTCTAGAGATGTTCCTGTGGTTACAGAAGGTTTCTCTGAGGGTCGTCCTGAATACTGCCATCAGAATGTCAGCTTCCTTCACTTCACACAGAGGAGTCTGAGGACGACAGACATGTATTATCTCTCATTATAATACCAGTATATAGTTCTCTGTCTGTGTGTTTTACCCTGGTGAGAGCCCGGAGCAGCCTCTGCAGCAGGGCATCCTCTTTGTGAGGACACAGAGAAGACACTGTGGCCACACAGCGCAGCAGACACTGGACTGTGTGTTTCTGGGCCTGTCCACATTCAAACATTTGACATTTTATCACTCATATCATTCATACCATTCACATAACTGTTGTTTACAAAAGCTACCTTTTTGAGCTCAGAAATGGGACTGCTGTTGTTGGAGATGCTGCATAGTTTCATGATGTCACCTGCATTTAAAACGGGATCCTGGGACAGAAAAAGAAAATTTGACCAAATCATCTGACAGGATCAAAACACTAATGCATTTTGCAGTGTCCTCCTCTTGTATGAGTGTTTTTGCCATTGGCACAGATTAGCAGCCATGTTTCTACTAATCAGCCCCAGCGGAAGCTTAATACCACTCAGTGAGCAGTGAAAAATGTAATACATTTATTATGAATGAATGTCATTACCCATAAACCACCAGCTGTCAATAATACAGCACTCAGTTACACAGAATTTAGGTTTCATCATCGCACAGAATCAGAAAATCATTACACAAATAAATCCATATATGACAACATGACATTCACACTTATGGATTTATACAGGTATATCTGACCCTGAGCTTTTCGAGCCAGGTCCACAGGAGACAGCTGAGGACTTGAGGGTCACTTTCAGTGACCAGCAGAGCCCATCCACACTCACTGCTGTTCAGCTCTTCCTGAGGAACATACAAGATAATAATACACGGGCTGCAAAGTAACTTCTGTTTTAGATTAAAGGAAGCTCTTCATATTTTACCAAATCTACCATGACTACACTTCATTTAAAATGCATTTTCTAGGACAGAGGAAGCACAAAAATTTAGCTTTTAAGTTGAGCAGACTTCTTACCTTATGCCTGCACATAGTATGTAAATCTGACCTGGAGCAGGGAGGACCTCTGCAGAACGCTCTCTCCAGCAGGCCCAGGGTCTGCCAGGGCCTTAGCCACCGCTCGGCTCACTGCACTGGGGACTATGTGCTGAGGAGTCCTGGACATCTGTGGAACAAACAGAAAATATACAAATGTACAAAATGTACATGAATTTACAGCCTCACGGGTATCCCAATAATGTCTTAATACCAAGTAACCAGTAGAGGGCAGCAGAGACAGCAGTGACTCCTTCATAACTTTTTTATCCTATGTTTTTACTGTAAGCCTTGAGAAAACCATGTATTTGGGATTATATAGGCTCCTAAGAAACTTTTATGCAAGTGATGTAACTTGAAATGTACAGTAGAATCAGTTGGTTGTATAAAACATATAATATTAAAACATGAATAACCTCAGAGGTGGAGGTGAACTTCGTGATCATTCTCTTGGCTGAGCAGGTGGAGCGTTTGGGACAGTTCCTGGGAGGCGGCCTGTGGACGGGTCTGATCGAGTTCTGGTTCTGAACAGGTCTAAGGTCTTGGACACACCAGCTCATCTCATGTCCCACAGCAGCCCAGAAGTACAGGCCCAGCTCTGTGTCCTGTAGGACAACAAGGCCGACACATGTTTGACTGAAGAATGCAGTAAGTATCATTTCAATATAGTACCTTTTTACAAATATGATATGATGATATGGCCCGTAGTATGACCTGAACTGAAATGAACTACTATGAGCATCAGATAAAGACTTATTATTAGTATTAGTTAGTATTATTAGTATTATTATGTGTATGTTATTATAAATTGGATAATATTTTAAAATAAGTATTGAAAAGAAAATACGCCAAATGTTCTTCATGATTAGGATCCTAAAATAATCCTGTCACTCAATAAAACAAAAAGTATGGCCCTTGGCCATGCACTTCACCTGAGTGAGTGTGATCCTGGTGAGGTCAGAGTCGCTGTAGCTGCGTTTGTCCTGTAGGAGCTCTCGCTTCCTCTGGAAAAACCCCAGAGGATCATCCCAGGAGCACAGGGGCCCAGCCTTCCCCTCACTCCCCCCACAGCTTCCCAGCTGCCCTGCATGCACCAGGGGGAGGAACTGTCGGGAGACCAGGGTGTCCCGCACTGCTCTGCTCAGGGCACGAATAGAGGAGCGCTTCTCCAGCTCAGACTGGACCTCCAGAGGAGCAGGGAGGCCCAGGGCCAGACAGGAGAGGCGCAAGCACAGCAGGTACAACACCTGAGGAGGGGGGCAGGATTTGTAAGTGTCACATGAACAATAGCCATGCTGTTAATTCATATCTTATATATTATTCTATAATGTAAAATAACAGTTTAAAGGTGAGTAAGTTTTGTCTGACCTTGGGCGTGTACTGGAGCGTGCGGGCCTCCTGTCCGTGCAGTAGCAAGGCCTGTCTGTTGAGGTAGTGCTGGAGGGTGAAGGGCGCCCCGTGTCGGAGGCTCAGGTCTGGGTACTGCACCAGCTGAGTGCCCAGGAGGCGGGCGAAGTCGAACACCTGCCCGATCTGCACCCGCGTCTGGATGGAGCGAGGGCGTTTGACCCGTACAAAATGGACTGCCTCACTGGGACTGATCCGCAGGGTGTAGATGAGGTAACAGGCGATCAGCACTCCTGACACACACAGGAACAAAGTACTTTTAGTAAGAGTTTTGGGTAAAGAGACACTTTTGTGGTTAAAGTTCCTATAATTTATTGGTGTCACAGAAGTACATGTTAGTGACCAGCATAATCTCAGGTCCATTATATTTAAGTTTATGTAGTCATTTGTTTTGTCTCCATCTCAGTTGGTTATAAAATGCTGTGATCTGAAAGCCAACCTCACCTGTTCTGCCCAGACCAGCGTGGCAGTGCACAGCTACTCTTCCCTCTCTCACTGCAAAAGCCAAAACCTTCACTCCATCGATAATACTGACCAGAGAGGACACCCCAAAGTCTGGCATCCAAAAGTTGTAAAAGTAAACTGTAAATGCAAACATACATGTGAAACCATTGCATCATTATTTGGTATATGAAAGGCTGTAGAATGGTGCATGTGATCCTACTGTCGTTGTCCATGAAAACCTCAGGGGAGTAGGTGAAGCCGCTGCTGGGGTCCAGAGGGGGGCCGCAGTGGCAGTGCTCTCCAGGCTGCTGCATGTTGATGATGGACCGGATGTTCAGTCTGGGGACATTAGATGAGTATTTTAGATTAGATCAACTGTTTAAGCAAAGCAGTCAAAATTTGAAGTACATATATATTTACTTCTGTTATAAAACAGTTTCCTCCTCAAAATTGTTTTGTGTTTTTAATTTCGATCATGCATGTTTGATTAATCCTGCACATACGAACTGCACTGTAATGCAGGAAGACCTTCATTGCATTGGATTGTGATTACTACCAACCTGTCTATGGTGTTTTTTATAATAGTATTTTGTCCTGTTCCTAGTCCTTTTCTTTTTATACATTTTAGTACAAACTAGGAATATTTGCTGCTTTGGGTTCAAAATCTGTAAAAAAAAAACAAAAAAAAAAAACTAAAGAGCGCTGCCTCCAGTGCTCACTGGAATTTCAAGTACTATGTGACATCATGCATGACACATGATGATCTTCTAACACCTGTTACCTGTTAGAACCTTCTAGACACTGCTCCTTACACATCCAGGCGCAGCCACTGCTTCCACCTCACTCTTTTCTTTAGTCCTTCAGTTACAGTTCAGCAGTTTGTTTGAAATCTGGTTGTAGGTGAAGTTTAGATGTTTAAAGTAATAAAATATGCATTGCCAAGTCCCTGAAAAGTAGTTTTAAAATCCTACCAATCTGTGTCATCAGAACACCACCTCATTCACATATCACATTCATACACAGGCAAGGTGGGTGAAATGTCTTGCCCAAGGACACAACAGCAGTATGACTTTCAGGCTGGTGGGAAAAAGCTCTAACCACTAAGAAGCCTTACTTCTTGAATTGCTCAATGATGTTATATCTCTGGATCAGATCACTGGAAGGTCTCGCCATTGCAATGATGTCATCGGTCACCCTGTGCGAGTAACACAAACTTTATGAAAAAAACCCTCTGTGTTAGCCATAGAAAAGTGCAGTATAATAATGACCATGAGGAGAAGAGCCCTCTGATGGCCTGCTGGTTGGACTTCCAGCACTCAGGCCCCTCATATCTGCAGCTGACCCCCCCACAGGCCAGCAGACACAGCAGCCCAGAGGGGATGGCTCGCACCAGACTCTCCCGGGCCTGCGAGTAGGACGGGCGTGGCACTGGGACAGGCGGGGTCAGTGTGGGCATCCTTCTGTACACCTCTGCTCTCCACTGAGAAATACTGTACAGAGAAATACACTGGAATTAAGGAGCTATTTCCATTATATATTATATTATTTCCTGCTGCCAAACCATATCCTGTTGTCAACAGAGGTCGCCAGATACTTTCAAATGTTAAAGTTTTTTCAAGATTGTTGTTCTTGTTGAGATTTTTCAGGATGTAAGATACTTTACAATAGCGTTATTTTATTTTTTCAGATTATCTCAAATTTGTTATTTGTCACACATTTTGAATATTCTTTTAAATGCTGCTCTGGCTGCTTTGCTGTTTTCCCTCCCATTATCTTACCTTTTGGATGAGGGTCAGATGCTGGCATTAGCCCCAGCTTCCATGCTTCCACTTCTCCAAGCGTTTTGTTAGCTCTGAGGGCTAAAGAACTGTGCAGGACTGCAGCCAGATCCATATAATGAGCCAGCCCCTTAATCCTGCTTAAGGAGAGCGCATTCACACCTCACACCAAGCCAATTATATCCTGCTTATACCTCATAAGAGTAGCTGTGGGGCTGTCCTGTCCTAATTACCCAACGCATTGTTTACTTGACCTGTATTTGCCCAGTTAGTATTACGATAGCCAACTTTTTCTCTAGAACATTTTGGGTCCACATCCCAACATTGTAGAATACTAGAGTTTGTCATTGACATGGAAGACTGGTGATAAGTCTATGGTGGAATAATAGAGGCAGTTGGTTTAAACATAGTTTTTATTCAAAGATATTTCGTAAAATAATATTTAAATGCTGACTATTTGCAAGCATAATTTGGAATGGGCAGACATGGTTGTATGTGAAGATGCATACAATTATTAAAACGTTATTAAATATTACACAACAACAAAAAACATGCTACTTTACGGTCAAATTAAAGGGACAATTCAGTATTTTGTCAAAGTGCCTATATTCTGATATTCAGATCACATTCACTACTTAAAAGACTATTTGGAAAAGCAGAGCCAAAGTTGTCCATTTGATTGACTTTACCACAATTAAATGACTGTACCACAATTCAATTCAGTCGGCAATTACTGCAAAAAGTTCTCTACCATCTCTAAGTAACAGACACCTTTCAAAATACTGGGCTATCCCTCTCATGTAAAACAAAACTGAAACAAAAATAGTAATATGCATGTGCGGAATTAAAGTCCATAATCTGAGGGGGGAAAAAAAAAAAAGGAAATGCCAAAATTGCCAAAACACTGGTCAATTGCATCATGCATTTTAACATATAAGAAACTGTATAGTAGTAGTATTTGGTGGTTTACATAAAATAAAAGTGAAATATTGTTTTACAGGTGCAACCAAAAAGGCACAAATTTGCTTGTTACCTTGACAACTGCTAACCTCGACATACATGGGAGTAATTACAGTACAGACTCGAAGCAATGGGATGCTTTCAATCAGTTTGCAGTCAGGAAAAAAAAAATTCACATGTTGGACACATTGGAAATAAAAAGAGGACTTGAAATCTTGACAAGACAATAGCGTTCAGAAAAAGAGAGAGAAAATGAGGTGTTAAAATGTTCTTAGACCCAACAAGCCCAGAGGTGGTTAAGTGTGTCCGGGTGCGTAGATGTTGGTCTGTTGTCCTTCGTGGAGATTCAGCCATTTTGTCTGCGTTCTGTCACATTCTGCATTATTTCTTGGACAGTTCATTGGATAGCCAGTCTAGTCCTTCATACAGACCAGTGCCTTGGGTGGCACAGGCAGATTCGACGTGCCACTGTGGTGAGACAAAATGCACAAAGTGAATACAGATTGGAGCAATGGACTGTTGAGGTTGCATGATGTGATTGGGATTACATTTGTACTCTATGTATAAAAAGTACCATACTGTTCATGGTGCACATTATAAACAACTTCAACTGTATAACATTTGAGAGAAGACTGAAACATGAATTAATAAATAAAAATCCCTTGAAATGAAAGGTCAAGGTGGGTTGCTTGAAGTGGACATTCTGTTACTTAATAATTGCAATCTCAAAATGTAATTTTGTTTAATAAAAAACGCTGTGCAGCCCTACAGCAAGAAAAGAATCCAATTTTCAATTTTCTGCCAAATATTGCAACCGAGATCAGATTTTCCAGGTGCCGCCGTGGGGCGCCAGTTGCATAAACTGCTGTTGTGTCCTTAGGCAAGGTACTTTACCACATTGCCTAGTATGAAAGTGGTGTGAGCGTGAGTGATGATGGTGGTCGGAGGAGCCAATGGTGCAGAGTGGCAGCCTCGCTTCCATCAGTCTGCCCCACGGCCACTGTCGCTACAGTAGCTCATCAACACCGGGTATGGAGTGAATGAATAATGCTCTGTAAAGTGTCTCTGAGTGTCCAATAAAGAGCTATATAAAACCAATACTTTTTTTCCCCCAATTCATGTATTAAAAGCAGAACAACACATTGTAAACAACTTAAAAGAGCACCAACTACTGCTAATGCTCAGACCAACCCAAGTCGAATGTTGGATAATGATAATCATGAATAAAATCTGCCTTTTTGTTAACTGAGACTTTTACTTGATTGTGATACATTATGCAGGAACACTCTTGGAAATACTTACGTCTTTGTTGCGGAGGGCGAGCAGGCCGAGCTTCTCCGTGAGTTCACTGACCGATAGAGCGTTGGGTAGGTCCTGCTTGTTGGCGAACACCAATAAGGCAGCATCTTTCAGCTCATCCTCCTGGAGCTACAATAGGGGGGGGAAAAAAGTATCATTAATTGTGCTACAACATAACATAACGTCTATAAAACAAGAGTTGCATGTTCTTTTTGGGGATTGTAACAATTACTGAACTGAAGTCAAATTCACTATTCAAAAATGTGATAAGGTATAAAGAGGATATAAGAAGTACTCTACTATATTTTTAAAGTCCATACACCTCTATTATAATCACTTGGGTGAGAAAGAAAATGTCCATTAAAGCGCTCTGTTAAGTTAACCGTAGCGGTTAACTTGACAACTAACAGAACGCTTTAAGCTTTTGAGATATAGACTAAGACACTTTAACATGTGTGATTGAAACATTGGTCACGAAACAGAACTGTGACAATGTAAACCCTCATTCGCCCTAGAGTGGTTCAGTATAGAAAAGGTTTCAGAGGCAGTCAAAAACAGTGTCCAGAATACTGCCTCTGAAACATTCTTTACAGTACAGAATGGTGATCAATTACACTGCTAGTTTGATTGTACATGAAAGGTGCTATAACCTGCACAAGTTGGGTTTCTTACTTTGGATTGTGGTGCCACCACTTTTACCAATAGAACTCCACATCCTCTTCAGTGTTTAGAAGTTAGAAATGCCGACATAACCAATACTTGCAAACCACATCCCATGAATAGAAAAAGGATAGCCATCTTGTGGTTAGGCAATATTTTGTCATTAGGTCCATTATTATAGTCAGTGTTGGTTTGACACAGTAAAGGGCAGTTATCCAGAACACAGCTGAAGCCTTCATATGATCACTCGAAATGAATAGTTCAGAATGTAATACCAAGCTCGTTAAACAGATTTTGTGTTGTTGTAGTGCCATCAAGTCAGAAAGGTGTCCTGCATAAATATATGCTCATGATAGCATACTGTAATCATAACAGCGTATGAGGCTGGTTGATGTGGATAAAGAACAGAGGCTGATCTGCTCTTTATCCACATAATACAAAATCAATATGTGGCACCTGTATTGATTCTGCTCATTTCATCTACTTGTTAACCGCTGTGAGACACAAAACCTAAAACAAAACCTAAAACTGAAACTGTCTATTTTGCCACACCTGAAATGCAAATGGTTGATTTATACACCGAGAATAACAAAACACTTACCATTTTACTTAGTTCATCTCTTGACTCTGCGATTCTTTCTCTGTCGTTGCTGTCCACTACAAAGATCAGACCCTAGAAGCACATTAAAAGGGAATTTATTTAAATTAAAAGGAAAAAATCATCACAATTTGTGACCCTGTGTACATACTGCAAGAACAGATTTATCATTTTAAAACATGAAACCAAAGCAGAGAAGCCTTGAACTTGATGGTATCAGTTTACAAAATAGTTGAAATTGCTGTTCTTAGACTTAGCACTTGGGCTCATTTAGACTGTATTCATACTTCCTGGTTTGATTCTCATCTAGTCCTGATGTAGACTGTGCTCTGGCCCTGCTCTGGCCCTGCTCTGGCCCTGCTCTGGCCCTGCTCTGGCCCTGCTCTGGCCCTGCTCTGGCCCTGCTCTGGCCCTGCTCTGGCCCTGGTGTAGATTTGATTTAGTCCAAGACCTGGTAGACTTGGATTAGCCGTGTTCTAGTCCTGGTTTAGCCCTGGTTTACCCCCACTTCTGATGTAATGTGTACAAGTGTGAACACACCCGAAACATGTGCGCACATACAATTTGGATGTTTTTACGTGTGCTGTTACAGATGTCCATTTAGCACAATAGGTCTCCTTTCACATGGTACACCATATCTTTACTGCAGTTAAAGACTAACAGGAAACTACAGCAGTGACATAATGGCACGTAAACTGACTGAGCCAACTCACCAGCAGCTTCACGTGATCAGTGTTTACCTTGAGCCCATGCAAATGACCCAAACTAATTGTGTTTGAATTCCCACTTTGGTGTTAGACTTTGTTCCTGGGGCTGTAGGTGTTCAGTCAATTAAACAGTCAATGGTGTTAGTGGACCAAATCTTTTATTAGCTTCAATATTTCATTAGGTTTATAAGGATTTATGTGGACTACAGTATTAAGAAGAAAGCATGGACTGAGTTAGCTGGAGTTTTGGGAATGACTGACAGTTTAGTCTTTTTGTTTCCACTAATCAAGATAATGCTAGTACTTCTCTGTACACATTTGTATGTGGTTATAAATGCACAAGATTATAATAATTTTGGGAGCTTTAGCCATTGCCATCCCATGTAAGCTTTAGTCAAAGGGGCTTTAATGTCTTAAATCGGTTGGTCCTATTTCTTACCTGTGTGTTCTGGAAGTAGTGTCTCCAAAGGGGTCTGATCTTGTCCTGACCGCCGACATCCCACACTGTGAAACTGATGTTTTTGTATTCTACTGTCTCCACATTAAAACCTGAAATATACATGAAAAAAAACATTATTAATATGTAAAAAAAAATGTCATGCCAAGATTTTTAAGATACTGCATTTAATCTAATCTATAAATGTTATTTTTTTTATTCAGTTGCAAAGATGTAACCAAAATCAGAATGTGCTTGATTTGCCACTCAAAACCTAGAGCAAGCCTTTTTCTTATCTACAGTGACTTTGAAGAAGTATCACTTGTCAAGATACTAAAATGTTAAATCAGTTCGATATTAAGAACAGTTTTGATACACAATACAGATCTCACTACCACAGTGATAATTAAGAACACTCATTCTTTTATATTACCATCTGGTGGTATTTATGTAATCACTCAGTTGTCCAGGTAAATGTGGCTCAAGATCATTTTAAAGTTATTCAAGAAGGTTCATTTCTGTCCTGCTGATGTTTTTAGTATCAATATTTGTTCAAATAAGTATCTAGTTTCAAAACAAATTTTAGTATGGGTTAATATCTGATTTTTCATTACTTTTGTCAACCCTACTTTGAAGACAAGATTTGTTTATATGGGCAGTATATATTAAATGATTTGAAATCAATGTGATTCCAATTATGAGACAAATAATTGCCCTCATGACTTTTACCATAACAAAGCAGCCGTATAAAAAAAGTTAAAAAAATAATAAATTACCAATTGTGGGGATTGTTGTTACAATTTCACCCAACTTCAGTTTGTATAAAATAGTGGTTTTCCCAGCAGCATCCAGACCAACTGTAAAAATAGAAAGAAAAAAATTAAGGGTTAGTTAAAATAAATACATTTGGCAAGCTAATCTAACAGCTGATGCTTGCATTCATTTTCACACCCAAACTTGCTCTTCTTCTTCGATACAAATGGTTGTCTAAACATGCAATAACGCAATGAACAATGGCGTAGTGTTGTAAATGTTAAAGGACGGGGTCAATCCAATTTCCATATGCCGTATGTTGTATAGCTGTCCCTCTTCTACTCTTTCTGAATCTTTGCCAAAATAGTAGGACACTGAAAACTACTGTAAGGATTAAAAATTGTTATTCAAAAACATCTAAGACAGCGGCAATGATTTCTGTGGGGAAGTGGCTTATAGTAGAGGAGATTGCTGCATATTGCGTAACACTTTTTCACATTTACGTTCAAGATATCATAAAACAAGGTCCAACAAAGAATCAATTTTCCTGATCGAGCGAGCCGGACCAGACCAAAAAAAAAAAAAAGGACTAGCATTTTAACACATTTTGATAGCTAACCCAGTTTTGCCAAAGAGGTTAGCTTGTTTAAAAGAAAAGCGGTGGTAAATGCAATCACAACATTCAAGACTTAAACGATCACGCCAAATAGATAGTCAATGTAATTCATGTTTTAAAATAAAAATGTACAGTTTTACAGACTTTTAAAAAGATTTTTAACCGGGCTAAATCGTGACAATAGCTTGAAGCAGCCCCTCTCTCCGGGAAGCTAATCGGCAGCGTTCCCTTTACCGCACTTACCCATTAAAATCCTCATCTGTTTTTTGCCAAAAAGCTTGGTGAACAAATTGGAAATCGTGAGCCCCATGGTGGAAGGTCCGATCTGTGGAATATAGGAGGTTTTGTCTGGCTTTTACCGAGAACAAAAGCAGCGGCTCGGCGCACACAGCTGTAGCCGACGGTGAAGTGCCACGTCCGGTGTGGGCCAACCGGAGCCAACGTGGAACTGCCGACGTCACTGCTATGGAGAACTTTATTGACAAAGCCTTGAACAGCAACAGTTTCTGTTCTGTTTATCCGTAGATTTCAGTGTCGTTTTGCTTATCAGTGACTGATCTATCATCATATATGGGAAAAGGTGGCGTTTAAAAAACAAACAAATAAACAAGCAACATGTTATATAGAAGACAGCTGCTTGTTATCCGATTCTGATAGTTTCTTATTTACATAGCCTTTTTCATGTTAATGTATTGTCTTTGCAATAATGTGCAAAATGACATTCTTTTTTATAAAACGAGCCACGTTATATTGGATAGTATCTTACTGAATTATGACTCGGGCAGAGATAGCGTTTTTATCTTTGTATTATTAAATAGACCTATGCCAGAGAGCCAGACTGTTTATTGCAACTGCTAACTACTGCTTTTAATATTTTTAATTGGAAAAAAATGGTAGACATAGACGTATTGTATACTCAAGACCAATGCCATATATACCTAACCTATAAAGCTTACGCCTGCCCCTGGGGCTGGCACTTGACACACCCAATTGAGAAACAGGGCCTATAATCTTTTAATTTTAATTGAAGGTGTATTTTAGTCACGTACAACGACAGATTCATATACCTCATGACAATATGATTATCCCTGTGTTTTTATAAGTCAAATAAAAGATCTTTGCCTAAGATCTTTATATTTGGGCCTGTTTCTGCGTGCAATACAAGAAGTTACCACTAGATGTCACTGTAAAGTAAGTCTAAAGAAAATCTCGAAATTAGTTTTTTTATCATAGATATCGCACACAGTTGTGACGAATGATTTTAACTGTAAAAATAAGCGCGTTAAAGTTGATGGGGAGGTAATGTGAGGTAGGTACGTGCAATTCCATCCTAAAACTTTCCAGGACAAACGGGTTGATTGTTGTGCAGAGCGTGTCAGAGCTCACTGCAGGTGGACTTTCCTTGGGTTTTCTCTCTTGTGTTCCTGAGGGCAGGACCCAGTGCGGCACGTGACAGTCAGGTTAAGAGCGCGCGCACAGGTGTTGAGGCGGGACAGGTGCGCGCCGCTCGCTCTCGGGAGGCTCTTGGGATGGACCCGGGCTCAAGTGTCCAACCGCGGTGTGAGCTTGACCTCTGAGCACGGTGGATGTACCTGGGGCTGACCATGGCTGTGAATATTACAGATAATGATACTCTGCAGATTGCCCAGGTGTGTATCTATGTTTAGTCGTGTTTACGTTACATACATAGAGCTGTCCTCCTGTGGGCTCACCACCTGCAGAGGGGTTCATAGGGTCTGGGTCTGGTGCATAGTGTAATGGGCAGCGTGCTGCCCCCGCGACCCAGCTGGATTAAGCGGGAGAAGATGGATGGATGGATGGACATAGAGCTGTAATATTACATTAACAGTGTTTTCACATGTAGTCAACGTGTAGAAGACAGCAGTATGATTAAAAAGTATATTTCTTTCCCTTTCAGATTGAAACCATCACTTACGTGTACATTGCATTTCTCACGCCCAGGTAAGGACTAAAGCTGCATTGCCTTTATTTTAGAAGTGTTTTTATTACGTTTTTTGTAATGGCAACCTCACTTTTTAGTTGCTTAGTCACAACATATAGTCTTACCCACCTGTCCAAACAATTTACCGCTTTTTATAAAGAAATCTAATTAATATTATGCAGAATTGAGTCCACGATATTTTCTGTTTCTCATGGGGGCCCATAGAAAAAATAATTGCTCCTGCTCTGCACTCTCAAATTCTTCTATAGGCTAATAATTGTTCTATAACTATGAATAATAATTAATTTTTTTAGTCTTAACTCTGACCAATTCATTCTGTCATTGCGTCCCTCTGGATGCATGAATGTAAGTGAGTGATCGATGGTCAAGGGGAAGATTTCATAGATTATCAGTCACTTCAGTGCGCCCCATGGCAGTTGTGGCTATGGAAGTTAATTTGTGAAAATTGTAAAGCAAACCATAAAATGTTTTTTTGTTGTGCCATGTACGTGTTTTCCTGACCTGATTATATAATTCTGTCTGATTGGCAGCGTCATTGGGAGTTTTTCAGTTTTTGTGGCTTCATTACTGCGATGGAGGAATCTTCAAGAACAGGTGAGTCCTCTTTTATGTAAACACTTAAACACTTTCACATTTGGCCAGAAAGTACCACATTGTTATTCATACAAGACACAAAAATGCTTTCCCAAATACTGCAGAGTATTTGCAGTACTTCCTTTAGTTATATAAAGAATGAAGTAATGGTTATAAAATTTCACATTTTGTAATTAAAAAAAAATCTAATTAAAAATATAAACCATGGTTATGTGACTTTTACTGAGGTTTGTGACGGTGGTGTAGTGGGTCAAGCATTTAACTATGAACCGGACGGTTGGTAGATCTCATTATTGCAAATTCTCTCTGGATATTGTAGCATCTGGTGTAAAAAAAGAAGGTAAATTATGCAGTTGATTCACTTAACAAAAATAAGGAGCAACTGACTACATAACAAAAAATAGATTTCACTTGTCAATAACTTGATCATACCGGCATAATATCAGAATGTCCTCTCACTGTATTGGTAGGATTGTCAAAAGCTTTGAAAATCAGATATTTATTGATACAAAAACTACTAAAAATCTAGACAAATGAGGGATTACTCAGACTTAAGACCACATGGTAATATAAAAGCACTACAATGAAATTTTGAAGATCATAGAATGTGTGTTTTAATTATCACGATGTTATTGGAACAATTATTTCTTTTTGAGTCTGTTCCTTGGAATAAAAATCAAGTTGCACATTTTTGTATTGTGACATTAACCTGCGCTCTCCCTGTGCAGAGGCAGCTCCTGGTCCAGCTGTCTCTGGCTGACCTCCTGGCCTCCTCCATGCTTCTGACCATCACATCCTCCAACATCATCTCTACAGGACAAGAGCCTTATCTGTGCCTGTACGGCCTGCCCCTGGCTCTGGTATGTCCCACTTCATCTCACTCACACCCATTTTCAGATGATTTCATAAAGATTTAAATAAAACCTACACCAACCAAGAGTTACAGTATGTCCTGGTTTGGTCCTGATTAAGGTCTGATGTAGCCTTGGTTGGTCCTGTCCTAATCACAGTTTTGAAGGTTTGTAGGGCTGCAAGATTAATAGTTTGAATAGATGCAATTTGGAAATTACAAACTTTTTTTTCACTTCTCCTGGATGTCTTTAAAATGGGAGGAAATATTGCTCAGAGAAGGACAGGATTTGCCTAATAAATACTTTTGACTGGAATGGTACATGCTATGGCTTGAACATATATATTTCCATAGGGATAAGCAGGTGACACCACCAGGCTAAAACCAGGTTAGATCTGTGGAGCGGTGACTCTGCTCAAGGCTAGAGTGTTTGTTTAATATGGCTGAACAATTTGGAAAAATAAATCTAACTGCGATTAGACAAGCATTGTGATTAGATTTGTAATTTATGTTTTAACAATAGGATTCTGTTGAAAGTTCACATTTTATACTCATCCAGAAGAATTGACAAAAAGACGAAAGATGAACTGACAATTAAACACAAGAATCACATCTCAGAACATGTTTGCACAGATCTAAACTACAGGGTCAGCAGCTTTTATCAAATTATAGTTCAAAAATATCAACCAGTTGCTAATTGTGTTTATTAAAATTGCCATTTTGAGTTATGATTTCATTTTATTTGATTATTTTTTTAAAGATTTAATGTTGCAGACATTTATTTGAGTGTTGGTAAAACCTGCATTTCTGCTCTGTCACCTCTCAGTTAATCATTGACTCCTCTGTATATTTAGTTTCACATTCAGAAATTGCATTATGACATGAAATACCTCGGCTCTGGGACTTCACACACACAATTTAGGCCAGTGTGAAATTTCTTTACAACCTGTGATCCACCTGATTTGGTTTAATGTGATGTTGTAAATATAAAAAGTGGTTTTGCTGCGTCACAGTGCCCACAGTTATAACGTCCAGGCGTGTCCTTGGATATAATTAATGGATTCGCTACCTGTTCCTCTCCATTGAGATCCTATTGATTTGAATGTTCCACAGTGAACCTATGTATTTAGCATTTAGTCATTACAAACATTCCTTCTTTCACTTCTCCACAGATCTGACATGTAACCTGGTGTGCTTGTTGGAAATACATAAGTTTAATTCCATACTGTGGAACATACCAGACAATACAATCATGTCTTAATAGAAAAGTTACATAAAAACAAATACATTTCAAAATAAGAAACAGCAGAGGACCTAGTAACACAGCAACTGGTGTTACTCAATGTCATTCACAGCTGAATTCCTCATACAGATATGGGAACTATTCAACTCTAAATGACTTCAATATTTGGCAACTTAAGAGAATGCTTTAGTCCATTCATGTTCACTGTGTGCTTAGAAATAGATACTCCAATAACTTACTCATTACTTCAAATAGTTTCTCAAGACAAAGTTACAGTGTCAGTTTTTAGTATGGAAAAATATCCAAGTAATAAATATTTTCTAGAACACATGTTTAGAGAGCAGTCAATAATTACACATGCCCAGAGGTTTAAGCATATCAACTAGCATAAAATTGTTAGGAACAAGTATAGGAAGTTGTATGTAATTAAAGGCGCACTATGTAGCTTTCCTCATCTATTTTATATTCATTCAAAAAAATTCAATTTTAGAACTACTTCCTGTTTTTTGTACTTTTTTCAACTTTTTTCCACAAACCACCCTGGCATAAAACTATATTTACCAGAGGTATTATCTCAAACCAAGTCTTAATTAGAAAAATGAAAAGCAAATATGGACCTTAAACACACACTTGGTCACATGTGGCTATCAGACAGGACCCATGTGCAGATAGAGTCCTGCTGACACTCTAATCTACTGCACAGGGAAACCCCTAAGCAAAACTAATATGAGCAACTAATATAAGAAAACACCAAACCTGACAAGAAGGGAGAGGCTCTGATAATAGTCTGCAGACACGTGCAGTGTAATGTGCAGTATGTATGTAGTACAATACAGGTGTGTAACAAAGGGCGTGTATTTGATGGCTTGTTTATCACTAGAAAAGTCACGTTTGACATTCCTTTCCTCTTATATGTTTTTTACCACTTATCCTGCAGAACATGCCTCCTAGCACATGTCACTCAGTTTTGTTACATTAGTAAAGGTACAGTTAAAGGAGCAAAAAATACTCAAGAAAAGTATCACTTGAAAAAGTATACTTAAGTAAAAGTATTTAATAAAAGTATTTTGAATGGATTTTGAGGTATGTCAAAGTGTGAAATATGATTTTAATTCAGAATTTAGCTGATTTCTGTTCAACAATTCAACAATTGATTCCTTAATCTTAATTTTTCAAGCTTTTTATGTATTTTTTGTTTGTTTGCGGACACAGAGTCCTAGAAATGGTCCTGAATACTTTTGTACTTTTGTACCATTCTGCCACTGTGTCCCTGAGCAATACACTTCACCACAATGACCAGTAATGTGGCTCTTTGTGGATCATAACAAAAAGTGTGTAGCCAGATGAAAGAAATACAGTATTTCCTACATATACCATATTATCTCTATATGCTCTGATTTGCTTTTATGCAAAATCAACTTTCTGGAGCTTTCCATCGTTACTCCATGCTCCATGTTGGAGTTCTTGGCCCTGTTCAAACCCTCCAACACAATTATTTTCCATAAATCTTTTGTAGATTGCATGATACAAAACCTGATAATGTGCAGTAGGTGCAGTAGTTTGATTAGGGAGATGCACACTGACTGTGTTGTGATAACGTTTTGAATAGAGGCTGTGGAGAGCAAAGGGAGGGAAGAGTGTCCAAACAACAGTGAAACATTTGAATATATTTGCTTCTAACAGACTCCTTGTGTTTCAGGTGTTTTACTGCCTCTCGTTCATGCTGGTCAACAGTTACGCTCTTAAGTCCAAGAACGTGGTGCAGGGATGGAGGTCACGACCAGCCGGCACTGAGGACTTGCAGGTGAGGCCACTGAGACACAAAAATGTATTCTGTAACAGTCTAAAATGTCTCAGAATAATCCAACAGTCACTCATTTAATCCTGTATGTTGAATTTGTTCACTCAGAGTGGAAGAACCAAAGACAATCTCCATTATGCACTGCTGTGGTGAGTCTATTGTTTCATTTGCATTATTTTACCTATGGACTGACTAAAGATGTATTATGTGTGTGTTTCTGGTGGAGGGTCTGCCACCTGCTTGTCTCCATGGAGATGTCTTACTTTGCTTGGAATGTCCCACAGTATGGCACTGAAGGGATATATATGGCAGTTGCATTCATGTAATTACAGATTTTGCAGCAATACCTTGAAAAACATGCATTCTACTGTGAGCAAGCTCGCTGCTCCAGAGATCTGAGCTGTAACTTTGCATCAACTTCTTGTCTCCAGGGAGATAGATAAGTTTAATGCCATACTGGGGAACTGTGGGCAAAGTAATAACATGTCCATAGAGACAAGCTGGTGCAGTGCCGTCCAAATACAAAATCAACCTTTAACTGATTATTAAAGAGTTTTTACTGTCTTAAAAACATGAAAAGTTTAACTAATTAATTTGGTTTGCTGTGGTCTAAACTAACTCCTCACTTATGTAATGCATTCTGAGTATCCTAATTATTCACTGCAAGTGTGTGTATAAGTACTTTTCACAACTTTTATGTGATGGTAAAGCTAACAACAACTATTATGCTAATGCACCCTCAATAAAATGCTTTTTAAATACCAATTTGACGATGACGCATGCAGCAGACTTATTTTTAATTCAAGAGCCATTTATACAATATATCTCTCAGTGGCAAGACAAATATTACTGAAATACATGGGAAAAATCAGGATACAGGACCTTTAAATGACAAATATTCAAACTGGGTAAAGAAGTAATTTATGTCTTTTGGATTTTTATAGGGTAATCCTCATTGGGGTGTACGTGATCTATGTCATGTTTATGGCTCCACCACCGACTGCAACACGCACTGGAAATACTGAGCCTGAGTACTGTAAAAGGTGAGGTCATTCTTCCACTCACATGATTTGACAAAAGTGAAAATTCCTCTTCATAAATCATTCATATATTCTTCCAGGTGTATTTTGTTCTCTCATGTGTGGAAAGACGACTGTTCTGTTTATGTAAGTTGCATTCATTGCCCTAGTTTCTTTGTTTAACATTTGTATATAGCATAGTGACTGATGATTGTGAATGTTTTTCTCTAGGACTTCAAGCATCAAGCCGCACTCTATTTCTTACTGTTTTTCGTGGTGTTGGAAGTTATACTGTCCTGCACGGTAAGTCATATACCACACATAGAGTCCCCTGCAGACTGCCTAGTTTAGCCTCATTAAATAGAGCACCCTTATTTTGTACATTTGCAACATTTTGGTATATCTTTTCTAAAACAGTTGGATCCTTATTTGGATTTTTTTCAAATCTACCAGTACCAACGTATTGTACTACATAACAGTCAGAGTTACAGAAAGAACCGTAGAGTGAGATAGATTTGACTTTTTTTTAATTTAACCAGGTCCTATTGAAATTCAAAATCACCAAGTATGACATTATAAAACCATTTCCATCTCTCAAGAAAAACGCATGTCTCGGTCAACACACTTTTTACAGTTTTTTCTTTAACTTATCAAGTGACACCTTAGATTTCAATTTGAGATCTTTCTGTAAATAATTCCAAGATCACGGTGTTGTGTAGGAAAAGTCCCTCGAGTCCACAGCTTAAAAGCAAATGTATTACAAACGCAATATGACAATTCCTAATTTAAAATGTATATAAACTTAAATAGGTAAATGCATCATGTAAATTCTGCTTTTATCTGATAGTTTGCGTCTTATGCGTGTGTAGGTGATTTACTATGACATCTTTAAGTGGCACAAGGGGCAGCAGCAGCAGCAGCAGGGCCTATTTCCTGTGGAGGGAGACGGACAGTCCACAAAGAGGTTCAAACATCTCAAGTACACAGCCCGGAACAGGGTACTGGTCATCATCTTCTGCTGGACCCCAGGTACTACTATGACTACTACTTCTACTACTATTACAACTTTATTTTTATTTATTTATGTGTGTATTTAGAAAAATGGAGCATACATATTAATAAGAAATAAGCCACTGATTTATTTTCATCTTATTTTCATTTACTACTACAGTGATTATTACTACTGCTGCTACTGTTTGACCCTTTGACCAGTTGAAACGAATGCAGATTTCTTTATTGTGCAGCTCTGCTCCTCTTCGGGCTGACGTGGGCCACTGAACAGTCCAGACTCTATCCATTGTACATCTTACAGGTAAAGGAAAAACACTGTAGCCAATAAAAAAAGAATTAAACCACACCACATTATACACGTTTCAAGACAAGCATATTTTGAACATAGGAGTAAAATAAAATAAACCATAAATAAGTAAACTCAAACTCATCATTATACTGAAGAGCATCTCTGATACAATTCACTTAAGTCACTCTACTGATATTTATCCTAATGCTGCTGCACATAAACAGAGTCATATTAAAGTACATAACATTATAATATACTGACAGTCTATTTTTAAATTTATTTTTAAGCCATTATTTATTATCTTGTTTTATTGCATGTTCCATTTTCCTGCTGTTCTTGAACTGTGCGTTGCAACACTGAAATTTCCCCACTGTGGGACTAATAAAGGCTTATCTTATCTTATCTTATCTTTATCATTATGTTAGACCCTAACAGTAAAGAATTAGATGGAACTACATAGGCCATAATTTTTTTCATTTCAGTGGAGTCAAAATGAAGCAATTCCCATGAAACATATTTCGTTATCATCTTTTGGTACATGACATAATTATACTGCTAGAAGCTCCATAAATTACTACATCAAGGCAGTATTTTGATGCAATAAAAATGATTGTAGTGGAACATGAGCGATAAACTACTACCAGTGTAGAACATTCCTGGCAAAACACCAGAAAAGTTACATAATGCATCTTTAATACAGTGATGATGTGTTTGATGTTTGGATATGGTTGCCTAATGTCTATGTCTAATATTAAAACACGTTCCAGGTTTAGTTATGTGAATGCTTAAATGGCTTGTGCAAGATTTTCTTCCCATGTATTTGTCTTGCCCCAGTACAGATACATTGTACAAGCAAAATCTGTCCACTGTTTTCTGTTATTACACAGCCTGTATGAACAGCTCTTAAGGTCCAAAGAAGTCCGCTGTGTACTCTCTGCAGTAATTATAAAGCATTTGAGCTGAAAAATCAGGAAGTACACAGTTAGCAGGATAGTTTTTGTCTTTCAGTCTTTGAGAGTTGTGAAAAACACTATTGTTGTGAATAATTACAATGTTCAGAATGCATAAGATAAGTGAGGAATAACTCTGGACCACTGACCACTGACTTTTTTTAAGCGAGTAAAAATCAGTATTTAAGTGTTTTTTTCCCTTGCAGGCTGTTACAGTGTCACTACAAGGGTTTCTGAACAGTTTGGTGTATGCATGGAAGAGACCCAACTTCACAGAGGCAGTTTTAGGGGAGCGGACTCCTCTCATCCTCTACAACCACGTGTCATTCTTTGAGGAATCACTCAAAACGTCTGTATGACAAATGCTTTTATTGTGCACTGGACTATATACAGAAGATACACGTGACGTGGCTAAGACTGAAGAAAATATGTGAAGGAAGCGCTGAAGATGAGCAGCAAATAGTAGCATGTTATAAGTTATTATATCTGGACACTTTGTTCATGAAAAAAAAGTTAGTTTATACTGACAAAGAAGATTTTGGATTTTCTGTCAGTTTTTGTTTCATGTGAAGTACTCACTGCTTAATTGGACAAAATTTAGACAAAAATAATAATCGTAATTCAAACTATGATCATACAAATTATTGTTTAAAGAGAAGGTGGGGCACAACGAATGGAAATGTGAAGACAACGAATGGAAAAAAGTACATGTTAATGTTCAATATTTAATGATGATATTTTTAATCATTTTCAACAGATTCATGGGAAAAAATTGAAATAGAAGAGTTATATGACTGTTTACAAAAACACAAAGGTCCCAGATAAAAAAACATGTTGATATCATTTTACATAAGTGAAAAGTTAATTTTCCACTCGTTTGTTTGCACTGAACATACATTTATGTTCATGTTAATGATTTCAAGTACTCAATTTTCAATTAGAGAACGACTTGAAGAATTATTAATTGCACAGCACAAACCAGGCCACAAAATCTTCATCATTTTGACAGTTAAACAGCAAATTTCACCACAGGATCCTGACCTGTCCTCATGCTCAGTTTTAAACGTCTTTAGACTTCTGCAATGTCTTGAACTCAAGCTTAGTTCAATGTGTTCACTGTACATGTACATTATTTGTTTTGGACTTTCCACCATTTAAACCAAGTGCATTGAACTGAGATATATAGTGTTCAGAATGTCCTTGAACCTGTTCTTGTGGCATTTCTCTGTGCATTGCTCAGTCACTTCGCACGAGAGACAGAACTGAAGCTTCTCGTAGACATGTCTTTACAAGTACAAATATAATGACATAACTTTACGGCCATGTCTCTCGGATCAAAGTTAATGTTTCACAGGGGAAAACTGATCATCTGACAGGTGTAAAAACTGTACAGTCAAAATACTGTTTTGTAATGTGATGATTGAATATGCTAATGTACAGACGTGAGTGCCCAGCATTTACTTTTACTTGTACTTGAAGTGCTTTTTTTTTTTCTAATGACTAAGTTTGGTGGGATAGTACTTGTGCTAAATATTTACCAGCGATTTAAACCAGTTTAGGGGCACTTTGTGGGAAAAGTTAACAATTTACATAATAGTATAAACCATTATTTAACATTGTGGTTGTTATGTAACATTGATGGAATTACCTCTAGATAAAATCATGGCGTGTACAATCAGGAAGTAAAATTATAAACTGTGTCATAATTTTTAAACTAGACAATACTAGATAAGGGTTTTAGTCAAATCGTAAATATATAAGGTTCATTTTGTTTTAGTCTAACCCGTCATATGCACTTTAGTTATTTAAAAATGTACTTCTGAAAATTTTACACCATTTTTTTATTTGATTTTGCCAAATATTGTATTTCTTGAGTAACCGAAGCGTAGTGTTGCTCATTCTTCATGTTGACAGCGTTTCCGTTTCTTGCACCTTACTTTGAGATTTCCTATTATAAAATTATTCAACATTTTGTACTTTTTATTTCTTCCTTTGACCCACACAAGGCTTTATTTGATAAGACGGTAAAGCAAGAAATGGGGAAACATTCAGCAAACTGCTTCACCAATTGAAATTCAGCAGTATTTTTAATTAACTGTCCTTTTATTTTAATACAATTTTAGTTACTCCATGCACCTCTGCTCACTTGTACTTTAAAAAGCACTTTGTATTTTACTGATAACTTTTATGCAACACAATAAAAGCTGTTTTGTAATATGGGCCCTGCTTATGTAATTAATCTTAATCTGATTGGCCTGATTCTTTTCAATATGTGATGACCTATATGTTTGCCCCGGCCAACACAACTAGTGATGTAAGAGGTACGTTTCATTTTAATTCTGTCTATTATAAAGTGATGGACAAAATGCATGAGTGAAGCTGCAGGACCGGTTCCTCTGCCTGCACATGCATACTTGCCCAATGTCGCCACTGACTGAGTATTCTGAAAAGGGGGACAGGCTGGGTTTGTTCTGCGCTAATGTGAGTGTTAGTGTGCGCCTGGGAAACAACACGACAGAAACAATACAGACTTAGTGCAATCTGCTCTCTGCAAAACCTGTGAATGGGTCATTAATTCACTGTTATATTAATTTAGATAACTACGTATAAGATTAAAAAATGAACCAACACTCAGTTCAATGTGCTAATATACTACAAGCTTTGACATCTGACCCCTGTAATTTTCATGGCTTAATGGTCCAATATTAAGCAAAATTGACTTATGAGCTTTAAGTCTGTTGTTACCTCATCAAAAACATACCTGGAGTTGAGTTTTGTTTCATTCACACATATTTGAATAACCCATTATTAGTGTATTTTCATGTATAACTCTCAAAATGCAGTTTCATCTCGTCATGAAGCGGTAGTTTTCAAGTTAGTCGCTATCTTTTTACCTTGTTTTTAGTAGAGATTTTAAATTCCAGACCCTAAATTGTCAAAATAATTCTAGTGAAGGTGTATGGAGTTTAAAAACACGGTGGAGCACTTCCTGTATTACCCCATGACTTAACAAAGTGGAACAAAATGTTTCTTGAACTAAAGAACTAAACCTAAATATGCAGGGTTTGTGAGTTAAACGTGCATGAATGAAACTAAACACAAATCCAGGTATGTTTCTGAAAAGGAAACATTATAGCATAGATCAGAAAATGGCGTAATATCAGACCTTTAAAAAAAAGTTTCCCTCCTTTCCTAAGCTGTAACCACTCAAATAGTTATTTTCAAACTTCTAAATCTAAGAAAATAGTCTAAATCTAGAAAATTATCTTAAGCATTATTGATTGTGCAGCAGTTAAACAGACTATAGATGTACAAAAGACTGGACTTTCCATTGTAAAATACACAATTAAAGATAATAAACTATAGCCTATACAAAATGTGTTAAGAAATGTCTGTTTGTGCAATATTTAAAATAAAAAACACAACTCTAAATGATTACAATTTACTTTTATTTCTCACAAAAAGGGCATCAATAAGGTAGTTTTGTTAGTCTTGTTGTGTCAGTGCAGCTTCGGTCTGAAGAGTAGAGAGAAGGACATCATCAGTTTGGGTGCTGGGTGGGATGGGTGCTTCATGGGTGCTTGTTTGTCCCTGCCTCAATTGTAGTAAAAGTTGTCCAGAGAAAGTTGCTGCTGAATGTAACAGTATGTTTTTGAGGGCCCTTCGATAAAATTCCCAAAAATTCGTCATCTGATATTCTAAAAAGTGAGTCCTTCTCCTGTATTTTATCTCATGTCCACCATCATTTCCTGGCAGTGTGGCTTTACTTTACCACAAATAATATCACTGTCAATGCTCAGATATACTAAGTGCCCTTTCTACCTCACAAGGGGAAAGCTTTTATCTCTAAAAACATGTTTGATATTTGTGAGGGAAAGAACTTAAATTATAATACACTTCTATGGGGTATTAACTGCTAACACAATATTTAGCTCACCATGTTACCTTTTATTGTGTTGAAAATGCTATATTTGCAGAAATCAACATATTAACATATTTAATACGATTCCTTTTTAACACTCTGAGTCTACACTCCTTCTGGGAATGATTGTTAAATTACCCTAACATGCATGGATGAAAATCTAAAACCTCTTGATGAGAGAACAACATTAAAACATGACAGAAAGCTCCATTTTGCATGATACCCCCTCTTAAAGTGAAAACAAACGTTCAATGGGAAATTCTTAGAATAAAGCCGCAAACTTTCTGCTAAAAATTGTACTGGTGTTATGAAAGTCTGTTTCTATTTTCTGTGCCACTGTGTTGTTATTTTAGACACTGTCAGTTTATAAATCCATTTGAACTGCCTAAAACGGTTCTTTTCAAAAATCCATAGACAGGGACCTTTGCTGAGCAATCTCCGAATTGGCTCTGCGACTGCCTGCTCGCCGCACATACACGTCGTATCTCCCATCTTCCTCATCCTCCTCCTCTTCCTCCATCACCCTGTCCTGCCTGCTCAGAGAGTTGTGGTGGGACTGGATCCGGCCTGGCTGCACACTGGGCCAGCTCTTCTTCCTCAGGCTGCTGTTGACGTCCCTCAGCGAGGGTAGAGTGCCATGGAGCTCTCCTCTGAGGGGGGGCAGGTCCAGGGACCCTCTGCCCAGAGAGAGTGGACCCTGGAGGGGCTTGAGGGAGTTGATGGAGGCCTGAGATCCACAGTGGTGCTCGTGAATGCAGCGCGAGGAGGTGGAGCAACGGCGGAGGGCCTGCAAGGACTGGAGCTCTTCAGATAAGGCGCCGATGTCGGCTGGGGCGTCCTACAGAAGGCACATTTATAAAGGAAAAACAAAGGGGCACATGCACAGCAGATGTGTAGATTACTAGGACTGTTGCCATAACAATTAACAATTTAAATGAAAATATTATCACTTCTGAGCTGAAAAAACTCTTCAAAATGTTGTGTATAATAGGAAGCAAAAACTCATGCATAATTTATCACGTATAGTCTGAAGGAACAGTCTGAACAAAATGCATTTTTTTAACATTTGAACATGCTTTTTTTAACTGTGATAACTACTTTAGCTACTCTCAGTTACTTGAGTCTTTTTTGATCATTTATTTTAGAATACATGAAACAATAATACAACAGTTTTTTACCAAAACCGCTTTAGAGGAACATGTCACAGGTACATTACAACTACACCATAATTAATCTTATTAAACCATCAGCAAAGCCCTAAGTCATAATGAACAAGTTTATTAAGAATGATTCAGGCTTACTACACTTCTTAATTAAAGGGTTACAGTATTAATTAGGTAGTTACAAAGACTGAATTGTTTTTCAAGTCCCTATTTGTAATTAGATTGGCTGATCGAGCCCTGTTGTTCTCTCACATAATATGCTATCTACATTACTGCAGTCTGCTCTGGAATGACAAAGAAAACCAGAGAGCACAGGTGAGTCTGAAACAATCCAGGTGAGGGGAGGGTGGGGAATGCTATGCTGCCATCTACTGGTGAAGAAACTTAAAAATGGGAGCTTTAAGTCTTTGTTCGTGCTTTTCTAAGACTATGAAAAGTGCAGTTATTTTAAAGTGTGAAAAAACAAATAAATACAATTACATGTTTTACAAATAGTGAATAGCATGAGTCGTGCAGTCACCTTGTCTCTGAGTGAGAAGAGCTCATAGTGCGGAGGATCAAATGCCTCCTGACACTCGCCCCTCTGGAACATGTTCTTCCTCACCAGCACCTGCAGTAACCATGACAACAGCATACATATGAGTAAGGGCTGTATGGGCTTTAAAGGGACAGTCTGGAACATGCCTTTAGTTTGTACCTTCTTGCGAGGCTGCTTCACCTGCACCAAAATGGAGACGACGAAGAGCAGCAGCACCAGTCCAGTGGACACGCAGATGATGGAGCCGTGGGTCTTGGTCAGGTGGAACAGAAGACCTTTGGACTTTTTCTCTTCAGACGCACAAGCATAAAATCAAATACAAGGAGACATGATAACACACATGGAGGATATGTTATAGGATATATGCAAGAATTAAATGCGTCAATAGTTGAGCTAATCTCCAGATTTCACCACAGGTAGGGGAAGTCAGATTAGGCAATGTGCGGCTTGAGGACTGTATTTTATGTTCCCATTTGACAACATATTTAAAGGTCAGTTCAGATAGCTTACACTACACTCACACATGCAGTCTGATCCAGGAATGTACCTAGTATTTTGCCACAACAGGATCATGTCTGAACAAAGCCAGAACTGATTTCCCTTTGCCTTTTTGATCAGGCAATTTCCTGGGTAAATACAGCAATATGTAGGGGAATGTATTTGTGAATAAAGCCAGAAAATTATCCACTGGTTGGTTTCTTTGGTTACAAGATTAGTTTCCTTATTAACATCTTCATTTCCTGGTTGTGCCAAGTGGTAAAATTACATTATCATTCAGTTTAAATATGTTTAAATATGTTTAGGAACTATGTGTAATTGAAGGTCAGCTCTATAGTCGGGGTCAAATACAACCCTCATTGCACCGTTTTTTGTTGATGCTCAAGTCTCCTGTTGAATTGACCCAAATGAACACAAACAGTGCTTTTTACAGCTTCGTATTAACCACTGATCTGTTGCACTCGACACAAGTATATTTCAACATGTGGCTCGAGTGAAAAAAAGTTTGGACACTCTTGGCTTGGAATATAATGTTCAGGGTGTAAATCTGGTTCTGGTTTAGTCCTGGTTAAACCTAATTTAATCCTTACATTCAGACCAGACTTCCGAGTCAGAGGTGCCTTACCTTTGCAGTTGTTCTCGTCCCAAGGAAAAACACAGTTCTGGATGCCATTACACACCAGCGAGTTGTTGATGCACATGTTATTGTCACAGAAGAAGGAGCCGCTGACACAAGGAGCTGTAAAATACACAGGGTTAGCAGGAGTCACCCAGGCCTTTACATCACACTGTTAGGACCATTATGAACTGAAATGTCAGTGGAAGGATTCCCCCACAAGAGGTCACTGCTTGTTACCTTTAGTAACAAAATGATCATTCATTGAGAGGAGCCTATGTTCAGGATCAGGTGGTAAAATGTTTTTGTTTGGGTTTTTTTAACATTCGCTATCTGCTCTGAGTGAGTTTTGTTTAGATGTGAACACTGCTATGAGGGTGTGAGAAATTTAAGTTAGGTACTGAAAGTTCTAAATGCAAGAAATACCACCATATTGCTTTTAAAAGAAAGAAAATGTGTTGCATTTTCCTTTTCTCAGTGAATGCATCATCAGAGGCCTGATTTTAGACCTGTGGAAGGGAGTGTGGTGTTCGGAGTGACAGGTGAAGCTGCACAACGGCCAGATGAGGAAAGGGGGAACAGATATCACATCTGCCATCTACTGATAAACTGAATGAACTTACATATGGTTTAACCAAAGCAAGCAAACATCATAGTGCCAGCACAACTTTGTGGTGAACACTGTTGTATGTTATAGTAAAGTTAAATTTAGCGGAAACTCACGTTCAGAGAAGGAGGTGAAGAGCATCCTGAAGCGGCTGAGCCGACTGCCCTCGTCGGCCCACATGCGCACCACACCCACCCCGGTCTCCAGCATCACGTCGTTAGCCACTGTGCTACAAAACTTGGCCTGCAACAGACCCCACACCGCGGCTCTTAGCTGGTGTGGGGGCTCACTGCCGCCAGGTTCTGTAGGACAATCGCTACAGAGCTTTGCAGTTTAAATGACTTTGGACAAGAAAAAGGGGAAGATGTGAGAGCTGAAGCATTTTACCTTCAGATCCTCGATCGCATTGCTGCCGTCGTAAATGGCCACAAAATTCCTCTTACACTCGTTAGAGTTCTCCATCTGATACTCCAGAAAGTGCAGGTAAATCTGGGAGATGTAAACAGAGTTGTAATGATGGTTTTCTAATTGTAGGCGCAAAGACGGAATAGTAGGTCTACCTAATTTTTACTGTCAGAGAAAAAAATACATTGAAAAAACACAATTTATAGGGCTTTGCACAACTTGCAGAGACCAGAGCTTTGCTACCACACCACTAACAGCAATCAGCATGCAAACAGTGCACCAGTCTTACTTGCTCATGGCTAATAAAAATCCTTAAGAAATGTTTAAATTATGACATCACACACTCTCTCTCTTCCAAGTTCAGCCAGCAACTTCAGAGTCTTATTTGAAATCTGTCTGTACTTTTTAAAAAATGGTTTAATATATAAATCAGTCATATATTTTACAGTGCGAATTAAAGTCCTGCATTATATTGTATTTCCACAATTGGCCTTAAAAGTCTTGTTTATAATATTGTACAGATAACCACCTTAGGTCGCTTGAATAAGTTGCGATTTAAATCCATATTACATGAGTGACTTGTGTATGATCGGTTATGCTTGTCTCCTCACATGGAACGATGCTTGATGACTTCAGGTCAAATCCAGCACATGGATTATGTCAAGGATATAGTAAATATGACCAGCAGATGTGACCGGGATGACCATTGATAATCTTAAGCCTCTGATGTATGTATGCGCTGTGCTTAAGTCTGAGATCTGTGTCCTGGTCCTCACTTAGAAATATCAAATTGTGATCTCATTCTGTGACAATTTGATATTTTAGTTAAACTGCATTAAGTGCATTTGAAGTGGGACTAAACACCCAAACTCTGCCACATTTCAAATAGAATTTCTAACCAATTGGGCAGTTCTATGGACTAAAAAAGAATGTGAGAAATATATGAGGAACATTATGATTGGTCTAACAGGTATCCACACTTCAAACTCCACCCCTGCAGCCAGGTGTAATCAGAAACCTCTGGCAGTAATCAGGACAGTCTTTTGTGATGTCACATAGTACTTAAAATGATAGTAAATGACAGCACACTCTGGGATTTAGATGATTTTGACCAGACAGCTAAAAATTTACCTAGTTTGTAATAAAATGACAAAAAATGACAAGGAACAGTAAATGACGTGTATGACCATGTACATGACTATGAACACAATTTAGTAATGAAAAAAGTTGATTTAGTGTTTAGTTCCACTTTAATCAACTGCAATCAAGTGTGAACTACTAGAAGAAGAGATGAATACTTAGCTCTGGAAGGCTACATAAATATGCTAAGCTTACATGGATCGTGATATAACTAAAATTGCCCATATCTGCTTATAAATACTAGATAGGACACAGGAGGGAAGTGGGGCATACGCGGTGGTTCTTGGGTGCACGGATGGTCCAGATGCAGTCCACAGCCTGGTCGGCCTTCACCTTATTGTCCTCCTCCACCTGACTGGAGCGGATCAAACCGTCAGCTCCAGACAGCTCAAACTGACAGTCTGAAAAAGGAAAATGAAACACATTAATATTCAGGACATGTAGATGGATCACTGTAAACTGTATCACAGGGTTAGGTTTAGGGTCACGCTTTGCACAGTGGAAACACTCAGGGTCCTCACTGTAGAAACGAGGCAATACAGTGGAAGATGCCAGTCGAAGCACTAACATCTCCATGAGGACCAGCAGGTGCAAACCCTTCACACTGTACCTCTATATGTTGAAATGTACTATGATTAAAAATCTAGAATGCAAAGAGTATAATATTCTCAATCGAAAAAGTAATAATGTGAATAATATGACCAGATTCACAAAATATATTAATCATTATTACTGAACTGCATTACTACATTGCATTCTATTTTTCAACAATCTTTTGACACATGTGCTAAAAACACATACCATAGAATCATACCAAATTAAACTATATATTCTAAATAATGAATCTAATAAGACATGGGTTACCTGGGATGGGGTTTAATAGACCTCCTATATGCAAGTGGAATTCAGGATCTGGGTTGGCAGACAAAAGAGACAAATATGAGGCACTCATTTGAAAGATTGGAGCAACTTTTCTATTTGATATAAAACAAATTTATATTGAATAGAAATGTCCTGGCATTTAATGTATACGAGAGAGTGAGCGTTCCTTCCAACAGTGCAGTTACTCCTCAGAGGAACATGACACCAACCAAAAGCTGAAATAATTGGTTGACCTTTTCTGGTAGTTGCTATTGTTCCAACATTAACAGTAGTATGACATAGGATTTAATGCTGTTCTGTGACTGGTGAGACCTTAATGGTGCTTGCTGCTTACCTTTACTTCATTTTACAACTTTTTACATTAGATTTTACATTTATCTGTCAGGAAAAGTATATTTATCTGCTAAGAATATATTACATCCATCATTTTCCACTATCCACTTGGAAGGGACTCCCAGACGCCCCTCGCCAAAGACACTTTCTCCAGCTCCTCCTGGAGGATCCTGAGGTTCCCTGTCCCGCTGGGAAACAAGGTCTCTCCAGTGTTGTTAGAGAAATGAACTACAATAGAAGCATAGCCAGACTGGACTGGAAAGGACGCTTCATAATACATTGAGGGTTCATGTCTCTGGGTGCTGGGTCCTGTACTGATGTTAAATAAACTTCTCCTGTGTTGAAACTCCAGCCTCCTTTTCCAGCTCTTGGGCTACTACAGTTTATTCGACTCCAAGTGTGGTCTGGGTCTCCCCAGGGCCTCCTCCAAGTGGAACATGGCTGGAGCACCTCTGCAATGCACAATTTTTCTCTAAGAGAGCGGCCATCTACTCTGCAGAGAAAACTAATTTCAACCACTTGTATTCGCCATCTTGTCCCTTCGGTCATTACCCAAAACAATCTTATTCTACAACCAGAACTCTTGTCTCTCTGAGAGTATAATGAAATAGTCTTCACTCTTTGATGCAATCCAGTCCAAAAACTCATTTACAAGTAGTGTATCATATAGGATTTGTTTAATGTGACTGTTTTAATGTTCTGGCCTGTAAATAAGCATCTAGAACTGCCATTCTAGTACTTTTAATTACAGACCGCTACGATTTGGAAAACCTTGCTCAGTCTGCAATTTATTCTGCTAAGGTTCATTTTGTCTTTTAGAAAGATGATTTGTTAGGGAGATGTAATTTCTTTCTTGACAGGTTTGGGTTGCTAGTTGCTAGCCTCTTTCAGAGATGTCACCATCTTTGTCACATTTGAATTGGCTTATTATTGCTTTCTGCTGTTTGGAGATATATAATATAGTATTCAAACTGAATTCCTGTTTCCAAAGTACTCATTATAAAATCAAACATTTTGTTTATCTTTCTAAGCTTATCTTTTATAACATTTCAAATAGTTTTACAGGCTAGAATGAAAAGGATAAACCTGAAATACAATTAGCCCTTAATCTTTAGAAGTAAACTTTGGTATGGTATTTTACTGTCTCAACACACAACACTTTATATTAACATGACAATATTTGTCATGAGGTTCCACATTTTCTCAGTCGCTCTGATAAATAAAAGACATATATTGACACATAAAAGTGTCGATAGGTGTGTCAGAGTATTTCAGAGTGACACACATATCGACACATAGTTACTAAAATAGGAAACCAACTGCCTGACACTATAGTCCAATATTACAGTGGCTGAAAGGACTAAGTGGGTGGAGCTAAAATTCATGGTTTGAAATCAGGTACAAACCATCTGTGAAGCTGTACTGCACGTGGAAGCCAATGCCTTCCAATTCCTCATCGCTGTAGAATCGTATCCACATGAAGCGCCCACTGGACAGCACCAGGCCGGGGTTGGCTGAGCCACAGAAGCGACTGATCAGGGGGGAGAAGCTGAAGGGGCCGTCCCTTACCTCCAAGTGGTCAAAACGGCACTCAAACGAGCCCTCGATGTAGAAGGTTTTGTTGAACTGCAGCTCTATCCTCTGTCTGGGCTGGGCTGTTGACAACAAGACATTTAGCACATGGATAATTTAGCTTTGATGTAACATGGAGCTATCCCTTGAGTTCTTAAAGTCACTTCAACTCCACCGACACAACATTTCATACAGAGCTGCTAACTTGGGCTGGACTGAAGGGGAGAGACATATGAGCAGCAGGTATCCACACCTCAAATTCTGTCCCTGCAGCTAAGTGTTTGTAATCAGAAACACCAGGCTTTAATCAGGACAGTCCTGTGTGATGTTACATAGTGCTTGAAACTGCAGAAGTCAGAGGAGGCAGCACACACCAGAAACCAGTGATATGAATAGCATTAATTTGTGTGTTGTCATTTTCAGGCACATTTTTAAAATCCACTGCTCCCCAGAATAATGTACAACTATTCACTGGAGGTGTTGATTCTTTATTGAGATGACATTTACAGTGACGTCGTCTCCCACTGGGCACCACTGTTTTCTAACATGGAAATCAGTGGCCTTGTTTCTTTCATTAAATTAATATTGGGACTTAAAATCTTCAAATATAAAGTAATGATCCAAAGGTGTCATAGATTGTTACTATATACCAGACACTAACAAGTCATGTGGCTAATTAAACCAAATGTCTAACCATATTTAAAATTCATTGCATTTGTCGTGGCTCGTGCCCAAGTGAGTGCTTACCTTCTAGTACATAGAGACACTCCTTGTTTGGGGGGTATTTATTGGGGTAGTTCGGTGAGCTGAAACTACCTCCATCTATGTTCCGCTCCCAGTTGCCACAGTGGCGGGTGCGGGGGGGTGGCTGAGAGGGTGCAGCCACTGCTTTGGTTACCGGCGGGGCATCTGATTGAAATGACACAGAACACCACTCATCAAAAGTACTACGCTGAGCTCAAAGATGACATCAGACTATACAGGGATTACCATTTATGATCATACCTTTAGCTTTCTGCGCCACTGCAAATCCCTCCTCGATGCAGATGAAGAGGATCCAGACTGTAACGGAAATAAGAGGCTACAATCAAGAAGATGCCGGAAAGCTTAGCAGGATTTATGTTACGATTGTGGTCTGAAGAGGATGAGTCGATGTATGGTTGTCAGAAGTATCGATACACAAATATTAATCCGTACTAAAGCTAGTATCATAGCTAGAGACTCATCTGAAGAATGATTAAAAAAGAGTTTTAAAATGGTTTGAATCTCTGGAAGTACTAATATATGACCATATGGTATTATTAAAAAGGTACAGTATGCAACTTTCCAATGATGGCACGTCACCTGCATGATTCAATGGAAATAGAAAGTTAAAGCTGCACTTCAGAACATTCTCCATGGAAATCGATATGCTTTATACCCTAACATCAAGGCTCTATGTATTATATACAAAAGAACAACATTTCTATAGAAACATTCAGGCATTCCCCCAAGCTAAATAAGAATCAGGTTTGTGGAGATGCAAGCCTCCTCACAGTAAGTACGCATGTTTATCAGTGTTTTTCAGTGCAATGACAACAACAAAAAAAACCAAACAAACATGCATTTATATTCTATTTTTGGCTAACGTGTGTTTGCGATGAAAATAACATTCTATTGTTTAAAAAAGTGTATTATTATTATTATTTTTATGATTATTATTATTATGATTATTATAATGATTATGATGATGATGATGATGATGATTATTATTATTATTATTATTATTATTGAACAACAGTCTGTATTTCAGTACTGTGACAATATCAGAATAAGTATAGATAAAACTGCCCAGAAGGAGGGTTGAAGTGTGTAAGTGAAAATGAGGACACACCACAGCTGTTACCATCTGTCTCCCTGACTGGCCTCTGTGTTTCTTTTACAGTTCGTGAGACAGACACTGGCAGACATTTAGAGGCTCTATAAGATCATGATTTGAAGCCAGAATTCTGTTATATAATGTATGACACTAGCAGAGCACTCGTCCGGGACACTTGAGCCACACTGAAGTGGCGTATTGGCGCAAGCTGGTGCTGGTCAGAGTCCATCTCCTTTCTTACTCTATAGGAGGAGCTGATTTACTGGGCTAATGTGCTCTAGGACTACAGTCTCCAAATACATCTTATCCTTGACTGACTGATATATTAATTTTTCTGAGTTAATGACAAAAATACAACTTTCACCTTTAGTTTAGATTATTTACAGATGTTACTCCAGCAATTACAGCTAATACCTGGAACATATATTGGCTATAACATTGTGAAGCTGATGCATCCAAGTGCAAGACAAAAACAACTGAACAATGAAACATCTGACAAAAATCCTAAAACAAATAGAATAGTCTCTTCTGTGATTATTGTTTAGAGAAAAGGCAATACACATGCTGCACCTTGTCAGCAGGTTAGACTCAAGAGGAATCCCCATCTCTAAATAATAAGACTGCAATATGTGCTCAAAGTCACTCTACAGTTTCATTCATTATGCATTCACTCCTCGGAGTAGTGTTTTTGCTGTTGTCAGTGAAAATATTACACAAACTAGGGACTTTGGTGGTATGGTGCAGCATAAAACAATGAATAATAGTGGCAAAATATAAACTATGATAAAATAAAGATACACATAAAAATAATGCTCAGTGGAGGTAATCACAGCTGCCCTAGGGAAGACTGACTTTGGTCTGAGCAAACCTCTGGGTTGATTATCAAATGCAGTTGCTGTCCCAGGTCACAGGCAACAAAACCACAAATAATAATATAAAGCAGTGCAACAGGAATAAAGCTCAGACATAAAATACAATTATAACTATGAGTGTACTGCAGCTCAGAACAATTAAACCTGGATGAAAACGTTTAAACACAACAGGCAATTCACTGCAATTTGCAAGATTTACTAAAAGAAACTAAAAGAAGCTCCTGTACATCATTTTTCTCTTGTGCACGGGTAAACAAAGCCTTTTCCAGCTATTGACATTCCTGTGCGAGTCTGAGCTGACAGACAAGCGCACAGCCCCGTCACGGAGCCAAAGAGACAGTCACTCCACTTCAAAACACGGGATTTTCTGCTCCGGGTCCGCCTGTCTCCTCCGGGTCCGCCTGTCTCCTCCTGCGCCCCCGGGACCGGAGCTGCCCCTTCAGCACCACATTATCACACCATATGTGGGATACACTTCTGGGTAGTATTCTATAGTATTAATCTATTGTATTTGCCACAAAATATGCCTTATTTTATCTGTTAAGTGTATAAAAAATGACAAATTCCAATAAGCTGGTAAAAAAAACAAAAAAACAAACAAAAAAAAAAAAACCCATACAGCCTTAGCGGATTTATTCCACTCAGACGTTTGAGTCGTGCTCCAGTCCTTAACTGATAACTGAAACAGCATTTTTATTTTAAGTTGAAACATTTTTATTGCCTTGTTTTTTATTGATACTTATTTATAATTAAAGAATTCGCAATCAGTTCACTCGTGATGAAATCGAGATATAACAGGGCACTCACCTACGTGCATCCTTTCGTAGACGTAGGAGCCGCTTGAACAAAGAAGTGTCTCACATCTCACATTTACGGTCAAAATAAAAACAGGCTCCGAGTTTTTCTCCAAATCAACTTTCAGCGTTCAGTCCATTGACATAGATCAGTCCGCGTCGCGCCCAGTCGTTACGCACGGCACGCATGGTTACTTTGGCCAAAAAGCCCTCGGCAGATCTGGTGCTTTGAGCAGAGGAGCGCGGCTGTGGCGGAGCGGAGTCCCCCTCACGCCGCGCAACGCTCCAACTTTAAGACTAACATCGGTTTGGCGCGGATACAGATAAACACTGATTGCGCATGTGCGTCACCACCCCTGAATGATAAGTAATTGAGCTCTCCTTCATGGGATGGCATTAATAATGAATTATATGACTCATCTATTTGAATTAAAATCATAATTAGCCCAATTGGGGATTAGTTTCAACCAGTTACGCACGTACCAGCAAAAAGTCTGTGTGGCCAATGGGAAACCAGCAGGTGCCAATGGGAAACCAGCAGGTGCCACAGATGGGCCTCAGTGGTTTTGGTGGAAACTGTTGTTGTATCCTAAAGCAAGACACTTCACCTATGTTACTTATCTTCTGCTGAAAATAAGTGACATAGGTGAAGCAAGACACTTCACCTATGTTACTTTTCTTCAGCAGAATGTCTATTTGGAGTTTGCAGATAATGGAACCAGAACCAGCACATTTGCATATGGGAATAACTAGCCTGATTTTGGTCTTGCCTATATGAGGATGGGTATAGTGAGGTCATATCTAAAGGGCAGAGTAATAGCAAAAGACCATATGGCACGCTTAATTCAGTCATCTGCTGGTACTCACTCAGAGGGAATGCTCGCCTTTAATTCACTTCAAAGATTTCCATCCCTGTCCGTCGCCATAGTAACCGCACCTTGGCAGCCTCTTTGGAAGTATCACCTGGGAAAGCAGGTAGGTTTAACACAAGTGGGGACTGTTATAAAACAAAAGAAAAAGTACTGTCCCTGACCACTGACCTTTTTATTTCTTATAAATGCTACTTTCTGTTCCAACAACTGCAAGAGGACTTCACAACACACAACAGGTTTAAGGTTTAATTGAGAAAAATGTCATTGTCAGTTTATGTTGTAGATTTGCAGAGGAGACATATTATGGGGACAATAAAATACTTTAATTTCACTTTGATTTGGGATTCCTTTCATTTAGCATGACCCTACCTTAAACAGGTTGCTCTACACAAGAATACTCTCGTCTGATAAAAGTACTGGCCGGTGAAAGACAACATATATTGTGTAACATTTTAAAAGTGTGTTATGCACCATTTTTGGTCCATTTGTCTCCAAGATGATGGTATTGCTTTGCCTTTTATTTAACTATGGTACTATTCTAAAGAGATCTTGCCAAACATGCGGTCTTACAGTGAAGGGATTGCCTCTCCACAGAACTGACTGGTGCTGACCTGCTCGTCTTCACGGAGTTTGTTTAATGTCATACTGTGGAACATTCCGGGCAAAGTAATAAGATTACCATGGAGACAAGGAGGTGGCAGAGTACCTTTAAATTGTCATTTCACATGTGTTCTTGCTTCTTGTTGAACTTGAATTCGCCGTCCTTTTATGGTGGAACAACAGCGCAGTTTTGGAGCTGAGAGTTCAGACAGTCACACTGGAGAGAGAGTCAGGGGAGGCTAATGGACCCTAAATTGATCACTTCTCAGAGCGACTTTGTAATTAGCATTTTGATTGCAGTCTTAAGCAGCCATGGCATTGTTCTTATTAGTGCGCACTTAAGGATGAAATGAACAACTCATTTTGAAATTCTGCACATTAAGCCAGAGGACAGGAAGACGTTTGACTGAAGTAGTGAGAAAATCTGCCAGTTTAATAGAATGTACAATGCCAATTATTTACACCCAATAAAATCAATGTAGAGTCAGCATATATAAAGAGATGGACAGAGTTTGCAAATAATAATATAATCAAGTAAAAATGTATGGTTGCCTCCAAATCATATCACTTAAGTAGAAGTACACAGTAGTGGTCCAGGGAGAATGAAGTTATTTTGAGAAACCATTGCTCATGTAAGAGTAACTGATATAACATCTGATTGAGGGGCAATAAAAATGCACAAAATATGGTATTCAAATTATATAAACTCTTATTCAAGTAAATGTACCGTTACACTGTAAAATAAAATGTTTCTGAACTGTCACCTGCTGTAAATTCTACAATCACTTACAAAAAAAAATCCCTTACAATAATATAATATTTTAATTACCCTTGATAAAGACAAAAACTTATATAACTATATTCTGAATTTTGACATTTGTTGTATCGATTCAGTCCCAATTTTTTTAAAAGCTGCCATAGTCTCTCTGTGCTTATTCCCAGTTCATCCTTAGATCTATTTTTTTAATCAGACTAGTGAGTTTAAATAGAATTAGAAGAGCAGTGGTGCTAAAGAGGGGACTGTGTGTTCACTAACTCATCACTCATCATAGAAACACAACTGTACTATGATCTGTGGTCTTTTTTTTTAATATTTTGAATATTGATAGATATTGTAATTAGAAGACAAATATCAGATAGGGAAAAAAATGCTGGATATATTTTTGGTATACATTCTTACTTATCCAATACTATTCATCTTGCTTAAAAAGTTTTTCCTGGTCAGCCAAAACCACACGCTTTGACAAAAATATACCGATATAAAAATGTATTGATCTGAAACCATAACCTGTCCCACCTATTTGAGCCGGGTGTGGCTGACTGGTGCATGAACTAATTAGGATTAAGAAAGAAGAAGCAACACAGATTTCTGTAGGATCAACAAGCGAAACACTAAACTGTTGCTAAAAAGAGTTTTCTGAATGATACGGGAATATTTGAGAGGAAATGTCTTCCACAATTGAGAGACACGTGCTACAAATTAGCGGCTGTGGTCTGTGCTCTCCGGGACCCGTCTAGATTCAAACATTTAGAAGGGACTGACTGGTTAGGTGACAAAAAGTACTACATATAATTATTTAATTATTATGATTATGTTTTTATGCTGCGGGTTTCAAAAAGTAATAAACTTAATAGTATACTCTGCTGCTAAACTCATCTACAAAGGCATTTTTGTTCATACATTTTTGTCCAGTTTGAAGCGATGCTCTTCCTCCAGCTCACTGCCCTGTGCCATATGGCCAATCACGAGGAGTGTTCCTGAGACAGATGGCCAATGGTAATGACCCTTACTCAAATCAGGGTTAAGCCAAAGAAGACAACTACAAGATTAGTCAGCTTCTCATCAATTAGGGTGAAAGGGCTGGGGCAGTGAAATTAAGATGGAGGAAGTGAAAGAGCCCATTAGATAAGATTAGATGGAGTATCTAGTTTGATATTTTAAGCACTGGATTTGACTGGACATCGGCCGTTCAAATCTATACTCAATATGATTTTGAAATGGAGCCAGAGCCATTATGGTGGGATCCAACAGAGAGGCAGAGCAGTGACCAAAGACCAGACGTTTTTAGCAAGTTTGACCCGTCACCTCACAAGAAAAGCTGCCCCAGGCTTTGGTCCATTATCAGAGAGAAATCTTCTTAGTCTGATCTGTGGAGATGGCAGCCAGCCGCAAAAAAACAGGAAGAGGAGGGCAATGCCACTTTCTGGAAGATTAAGCAGATATGTAATCATGTTCAAATCCATGATTAGGTAACATAAAGGAGGTGACATTATAAGACCAATATGTACCTTTTTCTGTTCCACAATATAGTATTAGACCATGGACCACTATGGAACATACCTATAAGACATGGTAATAGAAAATATTATGACTTAATGTAGAACATCAATTCTATTGTCTAAATAAAGACTTAAGAATTATTATGGCGGTATCAGAATCTGTATTGAGTATAAAGTCTATTCCATTGTATCAAAATCAAGTTTGAAATGTCAGTGTTGTGACACCACTAATAGCCAGACAGAATTAATTGCCCTGTGTTATAATCATGTCATAGTGTTTGATCTGCATATGAAAATGTCCTCAGAATACATGTCCCCTCCATTCCAGTTGTTTTAAGCATACATCTGCTCTAACCATGCTCTTACTTTGTGTCAGTCATTCCCTCCCTTCCTCCTTTTTTTAATTTAGTCAAATATATAAAGCTGGACTTGCAATCAACAGCTAAGCACATGGCAGGGGCTTTAGAGCCATAATTACAGGGCACAGCAGGCCGCAGTGACAGAAACTGACACAAAGTGAGAGGCGCACTTGTTTTTAGCATCAGAGCGGCCAGTGAGGGCTGGAGGAAGGACACAAAGGGCAGGGTCACACAAACCACCACATGAGATTAGAAATGTGCACAAGTCTTTTACATACGTGCACTCCGTCAGCAAGTGCTGCATCATGGGTACTCATAATCTGTATAAGCAAAGGAGTAATGTGAGAATTAACATGGATACGGAAGAAAACTGCCTTTAAATAATAACCTTATCAGGTCAAAGCTACCATTTTTATCTCTGCATTGCATTTCCTTACCCTTATCACATGTATAGTCCATTGGATATAATTTATATTTTATAGCATATATACATTTTACTAACAGTAAGCCTACATAGGCTACAGATTATTATTAAGTTTTTTTAAGGGTTTTTTGTGTGTGTTTTGGTTTTGGGTATTTTATGCTATTGTTACTTAGAGTTTTAATACTAAAGGTGATTAGGGTTAATCAGTGTTAATCTTGATGCTGCAGGCGAGGCCTGTTCAACTTAAGGCATGGAGGCCAAATCTGACATCTGGCCCACCTCACAAATTAAGTTCGAACTGGTTTCATTCTGAGTTTGTTCTGATTTGGTCTTGGTTTAGTCCTAGTTTGATTCTGGAATAGTCCTGGTTCAGACCTAGTTGTTACTAGTTTAGTGTTTGATGCTGGTTCAGTACTGCACTGGCAGTGTGGCAGAGCAATGTTGGTAAAACCTTTGCATTTTTCACCAAAATGTAATATAGCTGTTATTATTATATAATTATTGAAAAAAAAAAATCCTCTGACTAATGGAACATTTTGTGTAATGCTAAATTGTGTTAAATATTGTGGCACATCGTGCACCTATCCAGAGGCCATGGCCTGCCAAAAAATTTACCCCTCAAGAAAATATTATTGAACAGCCTACAGTGCTGTGGGCTGATACAGAATCAAACTTTTATTTAGACCCACAATGAGATACCTCAGGCTTCCAGAAAGTGTATAAAATATACCGTACACAGTCTATATAATTATCTAATTAATTAACTAATGAACAAGCCCTCTAGCTAATCTAGCGCAGCATATTCAAATTTTTTTCTAGTTTTGAAGATGCTGCATTGACATGTTTGTCCATTGAGCGGCGCAATACGCACATAGTACAGATTACAGACCGTGTTACATTCTCCACTCGTGATGATGCTAGCTAGCCTTGTAGTTCTGTAGCGTTTTGTAGTTTTTCTCAGTTTTTTCTCCTGGTCTCGCCAGTTTGGAGACACGTAAAATAAATCCACCATGTCTGAAAAGCACAGGACATTGCCCCCGTGGATGTCGAAGGAGGAAAAGAACAAAGACAAAGAAAAAGTGAAAGGACCGCTAAAGTCTAAGAGGAAGCCAAAAGTAACGAGGTTAGCTTGGCTTTAGCATGGATAACTGCACTGCTTTTGTGTGCGTGGCACTGACTGTATCTGTGTGCATGTTCAGGTCTGTTTTCTACTGTATGAATGAGAAGGAGCTGGTAGAAGGAGCAGTGTCGTACCTCCTCTCCTGCCGCGCACGGGTAGGTCTGCACAAACAACACAAGGGGGCGCACTTTCCTCTTCACAACCAAAATACAAGTCTTTTTTAGATGACGTCATTGACACAGAAAATCAATTTGCAGCTTTTGATGGACTTCTACAGACAGGTTACATAGCAGGAACGTTGTCTTCTTAATATTTGGTTCAGTTCGCAGGTCCACTGATATCTGTTTTATATTATAAGCCTAGTTATCCCAGTGGTATTTGATTTGAAAAAAAAAAAAAACACTTAACAGATACAGGAGCAAACCTGCAAGCAGTCTCCAAAAATATTTGTGTAAATATGGTTGTGGAAACCATAATACAAGAGTAAACATATTTAGTGTATAATTACACTGATTTACAAAGTACATATTACAATAGAAAGCTATACCCAATCACAAATATAACAGTAAACCTACTTTTTTATATTAGTTCATTGTATTTACAATAGAGATGCACTGGTGCACCATCTAAAATATAGTATTGACAATCAAATACTAATAATTTATTGACACTAGATACTAATTTATAGGATGCAATAGGATGCAATTTGAGCTTTACTGAAGAGCCTTTTTGATCTTTATCAGAAATAGTATAAGATCTCATAGTAACATAAAGCAGGACTATATGTTGTGTATGAAAATTACATTCTGTTACTAAAAGCAGCAGGTTTTCTCTTCAGCTTTTTTTGTTGTGTTGTGCTTTCTCTTTCTTGAAATGTTAGTATCATGACACTATTCCAAATATATGTAAAATATGTTCAACTTCTTGCATTGACCAGTATTGTCTTGTGCAGATCTCTCCACAGACTGACCTCAAAAGTACAGCCCAGACTGAGCAGGAGAGTTGGGATCCTGGCTCTAAACAGAAGCCAGCAGCAGAGGCAGCAGTAGAGTCCTCAGACAGCGGAGACGACCAGGACAGGACTTATGTGTCCGAATCAGATATGGACATTACAGAGGTGGAGACTGTGCCGTACCCTGTGAGCACAGAGGGTAACGAGGGAAGGAAAGAGCAGGACTGTAAAGAGGAAGGACAAAATGTAAACAAAGATGGAGTCTCACAGGACTTGAGTAAATATGATAAGCAAGACGACGAGGCATTCCAACTGGTGCGGGAAATCTTCTTCACCTGAGTATCAGACTGCTCAGTAGGACAACCACACTGCTCAATTTTGGCACTAAGGTTGTGTGTACATGGCTTTGAATAAGTTATAAGTATATATATTTTTACAGAGGGATATCAGTATGGGCACCTCTCCCTTGAGGCTGAAATACATCCTTCTAATCAGATTTGTTGTTTTTTCAGAGCTGCTGAAATGAAGGAGCTCATTGGTTGTATATTTGTCTCACCTCAGATTAATAGAGTTTAGTGCATCTCTCATTGATTCTACAGAAATCCACTATGTTTTTCAGGACCCTGTGGGTTGGTTTTCCTTTCTTTTATAAACATAAGCGGCCATATTTGTTTTGGTCGATTTGGACTCGGGGTAGATTCACCAGTGACCAGACTTATGTCTTTCTAAAGTATTACAGACGTATGTATTCTGGATCTCAGGCAACTATAAGGCAGTTTTTGAATGTTGTGTGCACTAATGCTGCTTTTAAAATAATAACACAGTTTCCATAAAGTTTTTATTTTTACGTGTGATAAAGAAACACATTCCAGGGTAATATTTCCCATATTAAAATATCTTGCCCAATTAATTTACAAAACGTATGTACACAGTTTAGCAGAGTTTGTATTTGAATTCGGCAAATATGATTCAATTTAACCTATTGAAGCCGACAAAAACATTCAGCTGTACCATAGTTAGTTAAAGGTAGCTGGTTCAAACAGTTCAAACCATGCCCACGTGCATTCTGTCGTTGTGCCTCTGGGCAAGACACTTGACCCACATTGCCTCCGCCTGTCACATTATGCATGGCTTATGGCTATAGGAAGGGCATCTGGTATTAAAACCTGCCAGATTACATAAGATTGATTAGTGCACAGTCTGTTTGACATGCATACAGAATATAGTCCAAAATATTTTTTTACAAAACACAGAAAAAAGCCAAGATATTTATAATTGTCTTTGAATAATATTTTCAATGTTGAATTTCTCTTGTCCACTATTTTGTGTCCTATTTTGTGTCTGTGTTAATTGACCTGTGTGTCAGTGTTGCTGTGATTACATAAGATTGATTAGTGCACAGTCTGTTTGACATGCATACAGAATATAGTCCAAAATATTTTTTTACAAAACACAGAAAAAAGCCAAGATATTTATAATTGTCTTTGAATAATATTTTCAATGTTGAATTTCTCTTGTCCACTATTTTGTGTCCTATTTTGTGTCTGTGTTAATTGACCTGTGTGTCATGATTCTTGTAAGAGCCAGCTCCACCTGTGCTCCCACACAGGCAAAGAACCAGCAGCTGAGCCCATTCCAACTCACGTTAGTCCAGTGGAGGTGAAGAAATCCGAGGATTCCAACCAAGAGGAGTAAGCTGGACAATCCTTGACCCAGCATACTTAACCACATCACTGCTTGGTCTTTGCCATAAGCTGCTAACACCACAGCCAGCAATGAAAAAGCAACAAGTACTATTGGTGTGTACAGACTTAGTATCACCACAGTTGCCAAAAAATTGTTTTGCGTCCAATATTCATGATTTCTTGTATCATACCAGGTTACAAATGCAGTCTTGTTGCTGTGTACTATGCGGGTATTAAGTGGGCTGATGAGAAGTTTGTCAGTGTGGATAAATTCCCCAGCAAAAATCAAAAGAGATGTTGATATCTGGATGAAGATCAAAAAGAGGAAAATTGCAATGGAGCCTTGTTGCCACAAAAGACTCCGACACAAAAACATGGCCTGTTGAAATGTTGTTGCCAAATCAGCTGTTCTGTTTTGTCCTGTGGGTTTAAGACTTATTCTGAACACGGAAGAAAACAAGGTTCATGGTCATAGGTCGTTTGTTTGTTTAATTTTCAACCACAGCTGATCTTGCTTCCTTCTGCTTCTCTTTAAACTGCATGTGACAGTTTGAAGTTCATTATTCTACTTTCTGATTGGACAAGGGCGCCAGATATGACATAATGAAGTTGTTACAATACAAAAAAATCAAACTCAATTACAATATTAAGTATTATTGGAGAAGGAGCAACCCAAGAACATACCACCAGGATTAAAAAAAAAAATAAAAATAAAAAAAACTCCTTCCTTTAGACATTATTGCAGTACTTTTGTTCATATTATGGCCTTATATCTGCGTAATGCCTCAGCTATTGTATGTGGTCTTATACTTGATATAAACCATGATAATTATAAAGCTGTTCAAGATTTTAGATTTTATTTTACAGATTTAGATTTTACAGATTTTATTATTGACTAGATTTTATATTTTTATCAAACCCTAATATGTAGATGTTGATTCAATAGAGGTATTTTGTTTTAGAACTGAGAACTTGCTGTATTTTTACACTTCTCAACTGTTTTTCCATAGTACTATCCCACCAAATTGAGTCATAATTGAAAAAAAAAACATGAAAACCTGTCACTTAAATGGGTTTGTCTCTTTGTGAATGTGTTTTGTAAGTCAGCAAGTACAGTACGTGTGCTCTGAAGTCAGGCTTAAAGGTACAAAAGTGGTGTGTCCTTTAATTGGTGGAAGATGAATGAATATTAGCCTAAGCTTTTTGTTTAATCCACTACTAGACCTGTTATAATAATGCATGTCGACTTATTGTGATATATATTTATTATTTATGGGTTTTTTTTGTATTATAAGATATGAGTTGTCGAGTCAGAATGTACAAGGTGTCAGCAGTTACCTCCCGCCTCTACAGTGCTAAATGTGAGGGGACAGTGGGGTATGACAACAGAGGGAGCACGTGTAGTTGCCGTATGCAGGCCCCTCTCCAGTGGGTGTTTTTATTCCGTTAATCACATGGTGCACGCGTCCGTCCTGTATACGCCGTGAGCGCGCCTCGTCTCTGCAGAGCTCGCTCCTACTCGTGCGTGTTTCAGTTTGACGTTCGGACTTCTCCAACTCAACTCCACAGAGCCTTTTCAACTTTTCTCTTCTTTCTGCAGCAGAGACTCACTACTCAAGGTTTGGCTCTCACTTTTTGTAACACGTGCACGGGACTAGTGATGGAAATGCGTTTTTTTGCCCCTTTATGCTCAGTTTTAACAGTTTTGCACGAGAGGGAGGCGTGGTCGTCTGCAAGACTTTCTTTGTCCGTTTTGGTTTAGACAAATCTAAATAACTCGCATTAAAATCGACTGGCATTTTACCATTTCTAGTTGTATGTAATCAGTAACAAGCCTGTAGTATCAGAGGATGAATTATGGAGATGAAAATGGTCAAAAAATACATATTTTTTTATGAAAGTCGCCTTAACAACATCATTGTAATGGAGGAAGACTAATAGAACGTGTAATACAGAGATTTTGCATAAGCAAAGTTTGTACATGCAACCAGTTCAGATTTAAACATGCTGGGACTTGTCATCGGGATGCGTAATTCAAAGATGTGTTAATCCAAAAAATGGGTAAGAAAATAAATGGTGAAATAGGATGGGGAGCGCCGTGCACGCTGCGCTCACGCTCCCCTCTTTGTATACTCTACAACGCATGTAGTACATGATGTCCAGGACGCACTAGTACATTATGTACCAAATCGCTTTTGTTAAGCCCGAATGTAAATACTTTGAAATCTTGATTATAGCAACTGATAAGACCTGTATTTATGTGTAGTGTTGTTCAAGTGGCACGAATGGCTGGACTGATTTTATCATGTTTAATGTACAGATCCACCATGGGTAACATGTTCAGCAAGAAGAAGGTGGCTCCACCAGCACAAGCTGAAAGCCCTAAAGAAGAGCAGAAAGAAGCGGAAAGTGTGCCAGAGAGCCAGGAGGCACAACCTGTCACTGCCCCTCCAGAGGCACAGCTGCCCCCCACTACTGAGCCCACCCCTCCAGAATCTGATGGAGAACCAGCTCCTGCTGTTGAGGTCAAGCCCACACCTGACCAAGCCCCGGCTGTCCCCGACCCTGCCCCAGAGCCTGTCCCTGAGCCAGAGCCTGTCCCCTGCACAGTCCCAGAACCAGAGCCAGAGCCAGTCCCTGCTGTGCCTGAGGTTGTCCCAGAGCCCATCCCAGTACTGGAGCCTGTACTGTGTAACCTGCCTGCATTAGAACCAGTACTGTGCCCTGAGCCGGTGATCTGTGTACCACTCCCAGAACCAGAAGACCTCCGAGAACCAGAACCAGAACCAGAGCCTGTGTCATGCCCAACCCCAGAGGAGGTGCTTGAACCAGAGCCTGTCCCATGTGCAGCGCCTGAGGAGGTGCTTGAACCAGAGCCTGTCCCATGTGCAGCGCCTGAGGAGGTGCTTGAACCAGAGCCTGTCCCATGTGAGGCACCTGAGCTCCTCCCAGAGCCTGAAGCTCTCCCCTGCATAGAACCTGTTCCAGACGTCATGCCCATGGATATCCCTGAACCTGTCACATGTTTCAAATCAGAGCCTCTGGAGATGTTTGTGCCCGAGATAATCCCAGACACAGACCTGCTGACCCCTGATGCTGCCCCTGAACCCACCCCTCTGTTAGACCTCAGTGCTGACCCAGAGCCCATCCTGTGCCAAGTCACCTCCGAGACTGTAGTTGTAAACGACGCCAGTGAAGAAAACATGAGCTCACTGTTAAAACAGCTGGAGCTCAAAGAGAACGGCGTTGTGCCTGATTGCATTCTGAATGACGTGACGATTCCCGAGCCTCTCCTCTCCTCCTCTGATCTGCTCATGTGAATCCACAAGTATGCCATAGACATTTGGGATGAAGCCTCGAAACCTTACATCAATCCTGACAATTACTGACTTATATTTTTGTCACCTAACGTGGCCTACTAATTCTATAACAATTTTATAATCATAATTGTTGTTGGCTTAACAGTATGTTCAGGGATGATGACAGTGTTGGACAATAGAGATTGCACTCTCTGCAAATAACTTCAGCAAATTCCAGAAGCAGATGAGTAAAGTGAATCTAATGTCACTATGCAAGCCTCCATACAAAAACATAATGACAAATGTAAGGGAAATGATCTAATATGATTCTTGTTCTAAGTGAGTGCATTGTTTCTGGTGGATAAGCTTAATAATGTACTAAATGTGGAATCAAATGATAGAAAAAGGGAGTTGCTGTATCAACATCTGGCCCGCAGTTCAATGTACGTGTTTGGTCTTTGCAATGTCCCCAAAAGTCGGATATCATTTTCTATTTTCATAAGGGATGATTAATTGCGTGGTTGCTTGCTTGCTTGTAAAAAATAAAATGTGCAAATATTTGGAAACAATTTTGTGTTTACATATATGTATTAAATTACTAAATATTTGTAACATGCAATAACAAAACATAATAAATGGAGTGTAATGTATTATGTAATTCTCCCTAGATAACAGAGCTTTGTATTCGGCAGCAGTGTGCATGCCAAGTAGAACTGTAGTGGCATTCTGACGTCTCACAGCAGCACTACACACATGGACTGTATGGGACACAATGTACATATGGAAATAAAATGGCAGCCAGCGTAAATCTGTGAGTGAGTGCCTTCTCATGGTCTTGTGGGAGATAGATGGATGGAGGAGGGGGGCCTGCATTCTTTCCAGAGGAAGGGGGTTTTCGGAGGGCTGGGGTCAAAAGTCTTCCCTGGAACTGGCTTCGGGTCCATGAGAATCTGCTCAGTGCGTGCCTCTCTTGCCACATTCTCCATTCACTCACTGCATCGCAATCCCGGCGACAACATTATGGCATTCAGGAGGAGTTAGTCTCTTGGTATTAGGGTTTTAACTCTTTGATGGTAGTTTAGTCAACTACATTTTTAAACATTTGTCAACTAATGTATTATGTTAAAAATGTAGTGCAACAGTAGAAAGGAAAGCAGTGAGTTGTCTGGTGTTTTGGGAGTGACTGGACAGTTGAATCTGCCTTTCCACTTAAGATGCTGCTTACCAGTACTTCTCTTTATACACAGTTATTCTCGTTTTCATAGCTTTTGCCAGTGCCAGTCCTATGCAGTCAGGGATTATTTAAATTTAAAAGACAAACTTGACTATAATCCTAAAATGCTCAATACTGGACTCAGTGCGTTGAGTAATGGGCAGGGGAGCACTGCTGAGCACTACAGTATGACTGGACTGAGTTTCATAACATTTTGTAGCGTGTAAAATAGCAAATAAACTTTAACCTACTTCTTCAAGATCAGGTTTATGTATTTTTCTTATAAAATCTTCTGTCTTTTGTTGTTGTGATCCTGAGGACCCCCTTGAAAACGAGATGATGAGACATCTCAAGGGGCTTATTCTCCAGACAAATAAATAAATACATATAACATTTCATACAGAATTCTGAAAACAAATAAATAAAAACTGTAGGTTCTCATGCATATGCTCTCCAATGATGTTTGTGATCGTCTTAACTAATAGCAATAGAATTTTTTTCTTCCGCCACACCCGTCTGATGGCCGCAGTCTCGAGCCTTTGCAAGAGAATAAGCCCCATGCTTTAGCAACATGATCACAGGTCTCCATGGAGTGGGATCGGCCCTGTGATGTCAAGCTAGCGCTGAGTCAAGCACTTGGCACTGGCAAATCTGCAGCTGACAAAGTGCAGAGACTAAAGGGTTTACATTAAGAAAATTACAATAAACCTTAAAAACTGTTAACATTTGGTAAGATAAAATGTGTTTGAATGATCTGATATGATTTTTGGCAAGTTAGTTGGGGTTTAGACAAAGTGTGAAATACAAAAAAAAATGCAAATTAATTAAACCTGGTGTAACATGTTTTGTTACTATGGTTTCCAGGCATTTTCATTTGCATAACGGAATCAAGCAGAAACACTGCTGAGAAAGCATATATTTATGTAATAATTATAAGACATATTCAAACAGACAAAAATACAAAAATATGGAGTAAGTTACAAACAAGTCAATTTTTTGATTGTTTTAAAATAAAAAATGTAAATAAATACAAATAAATATTGAAGATTAGTATACTCATTGTCATCGAGAGCTGAACCAAAACTAGGCCAGACCTTCACCTTTTGCTTTGTTTTTCTGAAATGAAAAACAAAAGAGTAAATAATAAAAGGTAAAGATAAGTAAAGTGTATTTTTGTTCCTATTTTGGGGTCATATTCTCATATTACCATTAGGCGCCTGTACTTTTTGGCAAGGTCTACACTGGTGCGACCATGCTGAAAGGGGTAGGACCACAGAATAGCGTTCCAGGAGGGGCCGTACGTCTTGACTCCACGCAGTAAGTACAGCTCCTCCTTGGAGCTGAAGTCCTGCCTCTTCCTCCTCTGGGAGCTAGACTGTGGTAACAACACAGCACAAACAATCACATAACAACAGTCATCGAAGTATGTATCAGTGAATTTGTGTTAGAGAAAGAAGTTACATCTGAACAAGTCTCTGGATCCATATTCCCATCTGAGTGGTCATCTAGAAAAAGTTTATTTCTGATCTTCTCTGTTGCATTCTCTGTAAAACTCAACAAGAAACAAAACACATAGTTCAGTCAATTTAGATTAATTAAAGGTACAACCTTTAATTAAAAAATAGACTATAATAAATGCATGTTTTTTCCATTTTGGTTGAGTTAATAGCTCTGAAAAACCTATATCCTATGCAGGCTTGCATATCCACAAACCTGACTCTCATTTGGTATGGAGGAGAGCCTTCTCTTACTTGTTTCCATGGAAATGTTGTTTTGGCTATAATCTCCCACAGTATGGTGTAAAACTTTTATTACAGGGACAATGTTCCATTGTATGGTTTTAACTTCCTGAGTGCACTATATATATTTGCTTGGAATGTTCCTCATTATGGCATTTATTCTATTAAGGGCATTGTATAACTTGATAATTGTGCCTCATTACTGTTGGTGAAATTGACCTGTAACAGGGCTAGCTCGCCTCCAGTGACAAATAAGTTACATCATCAGTTATTAGTTATAATGCCAAACCTTGATGTTCCAGGCAAAGCAATAACACGTCCATGTACAGATGCACCAAAAAGTTACACAGTGCACCTTTAATAACAAATGTAGGTGAAAGGTTACTTTGTACTAGTGAAATTTGTTCACTAGTACAAAGCATAATCACAGAAACAGCACTGAATTCTGCATAGCACCAGCATGGACATGTTGGTGACTTTTACAAGCAGGAAACACTTTTTGCACTACTTTTCATGTCACACACATAAACGTCGTTGTGCATGTGAAATAGCTTTATAATCCAGCTGTGGCGCACTGGTCTGGCCTGCTCTGTGAAAACCCTGGCTCTGGCTCTACATTC
>JACN01131108.1:0-17360 GCA_000787155.1 Scartelaos histophorus
GTTTTTCTGAATACTCCGAATACTTTTACAAGTTATATTTTAATTGCAGTGTGAAAACACAACATGGGATTCACGTTTTACGTTTGCTTCTGTATTTGTTCTGCATTTAATATCACTAACTGGAGAAAGAAAAATCCTCCATGCACTCGCCACAACAGCAGTGTTTTCTGTTCTTCACCTTAATACCATGCAATTTGAAACTTAAATTGTGAGATGAAGTACTACAGTGTATTCTTTTGATTTTAGAAAAGTAATTCTATAGATTTGCTCAAAATTAGATTGCAGAAAATACATATTCTCGATACATGTATTCATTTACTACCCAACACGGAAAAGCTGTGACAGTGGGTATATTAAAAAAGAAGAGGCAGTGGGGGGGCTCCAAGTTTCATTCAGCCAATTTAGTTTTGTTGTTATGTAAATTCTTGCTCACACAGGAGTCTGCGATTGAGATGTTCAAATCCTGTACTTACCGCTGTTCCAGGCGTTGTTAAATGTGTGAGGCTCGTCTCCTTTGGACCATTTCCAGGCAGAATTGGAATCGTCACGGTACATCCCGAGCCAAGTCTCTTGATCGATTTGGTTGTTCTCTGCAGTCGTCTTGATAGTGACCAGGTCGATGTGGTACTGTCTGCAGTAGGCCTGAGCATCACTCCAGGTTAAAGAGTTTGTAATATATATGATTCTTTGTTGGCCCATAACTTCCATCAGCCCGAACAGAGAGAGGAGGAGAAGAAGCAGCATTCTTCCCTTGGTAAAGAGCTGTATGACACAAGAAAAACTAACAATATTTGTGTGGATTTCACTTGACATTGTTAAAGAACACAACAGACTGAAGTTGAAAAAGTGTGAAATGCAGAGTCATTGAACATTCTCTAAGGCCAATGTGTCAAAGAGTAATTGTTTAGAGGAGTTTTTAAAAACAGTGGAAAAAATACTACTTTTAAGAGTCATTTCTCTGTAAGCAACTTGCAGATGGAAGAATATTATAATTATTTTTATTTTTTTATGTCACTCACAGTGAGGATCTAGAAAAGAAAAATCCTTTTATCATACTTATTACTAAATTACTAAAATTCAAAGAAAATGTAACATTTGGTAGTAAGTATTTTTCTTTTATGTAGTGGTTTTGGGTTCACTTACCTCTGAGGAAATGGATGCCTTTCAAAAAGTACAGATTTGTGAGCTCCTCTAATGAATGATGCTCTTGCCTAAACCTCTGATTTCCATATGATTATTAAGACAGAGACTGCACCAATCACAGCTGCGTGACACTCACTGGCCGGGAGAGCACTGCTTTCTCTTTTGGGTTTATTTATTTATTTATTTTTTTCAATTCATGTTTGTTACTATTTTTGGGGGGATGGGGGGCAAGTGAACCTTTATCTTTCTTTTACGATGGGACATAAATATCATCCTTGCAGGCACAGTAAATAAGACCCATGTTGACGTCAATGCACTTAACAAAAAAAAAGCAAAAAAAAAAACAAACAGTGAGTATTTCCTTAGTCATTGTGGTGATATGACTCTGAATTATGTGTTAAAATGGCACAATGCACAGCTCCTTGTTGTTTAAGGCTTATTTAATCCTACCTAATTTAACTTAACCTTAACTCTGTGATGTACCAATCCAAAATCATATCACATCTGATACTAGACAAACAACAACACAACTAGACCACACGGGGGTCAGGCCCATGTTCCTACTGCTCTATGCTCCCACATTTGTCGGGTTGTAGAGTTATAATTAAGATTATGGCCTGGTTTGGAAATGATGGTTAAGGTCAGGGTGAGGATGAGGGTGAGGGGAGGGTTATAGATTTACTTTCAAAAATATATTTGAAATGTGAGAAAACAAGTGTGTGGAAGCATTAACCTTGGGAACATAGAGCCATGGGTACATAGGTACTTATCTTGACAAAATGAACATTAATCAGACAGCTGCCTCTGTGATCCAGCCCGGATAAAGTGGAGGGCAATCGATGAATAGATGGAAGAAGAAACCATAATAACAAAAACCACACCAATAAAATACAAGTAAAACAATGATAATAATCAAAAACAAAGCAAACAAACAAACAAAAAAGTGAATTATGACTATATCTGTGGTTTCAAGGTTCAGTGGAGTTTACTTTAGGAATTTACTTTAGTCAGACTAAAATAAAGTGAAATTTAGACATTGGGTAGAGTACAGTAGGTTAATAGTGTAGTGTGGTTGTCAATGTCACTGTTTCCAAGAGTAATATAGGAGTCACTGGGAGAATAGAGCTGGGAATCACTCATGAGAGCCTTATTTGCACTGGATTAATATTACTTGTGGCCTTTGATGATTTGTAATAAATGTGGAGAATAGCTAAAAACTTAATCCCGTGTGAATTCGCCATGTCTGTCATTTGTAAAGTGATGTGTATTTCTCCAAACACAGATGTCCAGTGATAAACTAGTCCCGTGCGAAGGTGAATCTCAGTGTTTGTTGTTAATGTTGTTGCTGCGCCTTTTCTCTCTCTCTCTTTTCTTTCTGTGTTCTTTTCTCTTTTAATCTCTGTGTCAGTGCCAGTAGTTTACGGACTTTGCTTATCCCGTGCAAATGCGTTGCAAGGCGTTGCAAATGACCAGATGTCCACAGACTGTACTTATTCCGTGCAAGTAGGGCGTAAGATACAACCAGAAAACCATTGGAACATTTTTAGGCCCTCCTAGTTTAAGTTAGTTAATTGTATACTCAGTTCTGTGATGAGTCCGCCCTTCTTCTTCCTCCTCATTTTTATTTTTATTCACTGGTCTAAGCACCATATCTCCAATCCAATACAAAATCTGTGGGGTAAGGTTAAAGTGAAAAATGACTAAAGCTAAAGATCCTCTGAAAAGGTATTAGACTTTGGCCAAATGTTTGTGTGAATGAGGGAGATTGTGTAGAAGTACTGGAAATTATTTTTATCAACCCAAAAAATAGACAATAGAAGAATCAAGCAGCTCAAGATCTGGAGATGGGCCCTTGGTGCAGCACTCACTGCTCCTGACATGCCCAAGCTGCATTGAAGGATGGGTCAAATGATCAGTATAAGTAAGAGCAATAAAGTCTAACCTAATGTTGTGTCTTCTCTGCACTCGATTTGGACCTGTTAATAACCACCTATTTTCACCCCTTCTCACCTGGTGTTGGAGATAATACTAATGTGGGTCAGTATTGTTCACATGATTTCTATGACTACACAGTTCAAGCAGACTGGTGCTTTACACAATGATCTTTCACCTGAGGCTAAACACAATGTGAGGTCTGTGAGGTCATCACAAGCAGGTGATGGCAGAAAAGTCTTTTAAGTGACACGCCGACAGAGCCAGGGTCACCTGTGCAGACCCACTAACACTACAATGGTTTATTTAAGAGGGTTTTATTCAGGATGTGGAGCTGTTTCGAGACAACCTGGTCCAAGCTCTCTCTCTCTCAGCGGGCTTTTAATGCAAATCAGAATTTGCTTCAACTTTAAATGAAAATGCAAATGCACAGGCATTTTCATTTGCTGATAAATATATTCACTGCTGTAGGGACGGGACAATTCCCGTAAGTCACGATTCAATTTGGTTTTAGATTTTGGACTCTCAATCTTAGTTTCTCTTTGATTTGAAAACTTCTCTGAATTAACATTATATGTTACCTTAAAACACAAAATACACCATTTACATGGAGTTGAAAAAATAAAGTTATTGCATTTTCAATAAATAGTAACATTTAGATTTTACTGCTATCGAAAATAAGCGACTTATAGTAAAAATAAAAATAAAAAACTTTCTGAATTAAATTTTAAAAAAGCAAGTAGACTCTTATAACTAAACTAAAATAGACCCATAGTTGGCCACGGTGGATTAATATATAATAAATATTATTCAGTTACAAAGGTTGCTAGAGTCACTCTACACCTGAAAATGTATAATAAAATTAATGGTTGAATGTTCGTTAATAAGCACATGGCAACTATAATATGCTTTGCTCCTTTGCCCCACAACAGAAGGTAATCAAGCAAAATATTTAGGCAGAAATCCCATTATGTTTTACAGGTCGAGGAGCCTTGTTCATTTTGCCACATGATGCCACTAAAGTGAATTCTGAAACAATGGAATTTTAAGAGGTAAGAAAACCAGAGACCAGCACAAAACCAAAGGTTAAAGCAAACAACAATTCATAAAATGAGATAGCAAATAAACCAAAACTTTTCAATCAGAAGAGTTGCAAATAATAAAAAAGATCGGCCCCCGCCTACGCCATGCAATATGCCAAAACACATAACCCTGAGCTTAAACTCTGACCCTGAGCCCAGCCCTTACCCTAACACCTCACCTAGCACTGACTTCTAACCAAACCTAAACCTCCCCTAACCCTAACCCCGCCATTTTTCAACATTTTTATGTGGTCAGTCACAAGATGGCGGGCTTCTGGTCTGTAAAGTTGCGTGGTCACAAAATATGTTCATAAAAATGTTCATATTGCCATGATGTCACTGGCTACCGATTTTCGTTTGATTACACCAAGTTTTTGTCAGGACCATAGAGTGTATAAAAGAAGTGGACTAAGCAAGCGTGACTTTGACTTTACTCTATCTTATGAATAGGGTTTTTTAGACAAACAAAATAGTGAAAAAAAATTCAGGATCACGTAGAGCGGGTTAATACAAACATTTTACCAAAATAACGAGGCCACAGCAGCAGGTACAGAGAGAGAGGCAAGATCCTAATGTAAGTCAATAGGAGCCAGAGTCAGAAGGAGCCGGAAGTGCCTCCGGGAGCACTTCCTGTTTGGCACGCGGAGGGTAGCGCGTTAGCTATGTCCATTCATATGTACGGCCTATGGTCCATTCATATATATGGACTGTGGTCCATTCATATATATGGACTGTGGTCAGGACGCCCCATTGGAATGAACACGGTGTGTCCATATCAGTGTGTCCAGTTGCACAGGTCTGGTGGAAGAGCTTTAAAATACCTCCCTCTAGTGGTGAAAGGGACAATAGCAAATGAGAGAAGAAAAGGCTAAGGACAAACCAATTGTGAAATTCAGTTTTAAGTGAGAATAGGAAGCATAATTCTGTTATAAAACTATAATCAATGATACACTTGCAGACTTACTTCAATTCAACGACTGTGGCTGGGTTTCCACTGTCTGTTATATACAGCTATTATAACATACAATATCATAACTATATAATACTTTTTTTTAATTGATAATGACAATGGCAACAGTATTTTCTTTCATCATTGGAAAAGCCGATCAAATGTGACTGGGCGCGTTTGGCCCCTTGTATCAGGTCTGCAGTGAAACTAACCAGCGGAACAGGCCTGTATTGACCATCTGTACAGACTGACCACGGCAAACGCCAGGATTTAAAAGGAAATATCAAAGCTCTAAGTAACAGTCTTTGTGTACCTGGGCTCTTTTAACCATACATAACTGCCCCAGGAACACACTCTGTGTGTATATGTGTGTGTGTGTGTGTGTGTGTGTGTGTGTGTGTGTGTGTGTGTGTGTGTGTGTGTGTGTGTGTGTGTGTATATATATATATGCTCCAATTTGTCCCTGCCTAGGTGGAGCAGAGTGACATGTTTGTTGCACATTTAGCCTGTTATTCAATCAGGACCTGCGCTGTTTAACTGCTGCCAGTATCGCTTTGGTCTCGACCCTCCAGAGGACGCCTGTCAGTTTAACACTGCACAGAATGACAAGATAAGGGTCATAATGAACTCACAGTTGTTCTGTTGTGCAGAAAGCACTTTGTTTCATAGTGGCAATTTCAGCAATCATTTGAAATTCAAAATGCATATTTTTAATACTAAAGAAGACCATTTTACACTGAGACCAAAGAAACAGCCAAAAAAAAAACAATAATGAACAAATATTTGACATATATTAAGACAGAGTCACAATGTTATGAAAGAAAATGGCATACACTGTATAAAAGATAACCATTTAAAGTACTGAATCACTAAAATACTGATGATTTTGGCAAGGAGTATTTTGATATATGAGGTCGATTCGAATGCACAGTGTAAATGTATTAACTGTCTTCTGACTCCTCCTCTGACTCATCATCAGAATCCTCTTCATCATCCTCTTCCTCTCTCTTCATCTGTCGAAGACTAGCTCGATGTTGCTGCAAAATAAATGGGACAACATTTTAGAAAATATTTGACTGATTTAAAAAAAAGAGAGAGAATTAAGAAAAAATAGTAAAATAATTCAACACAATATAAGATCATGTCTTGCACACAATATTTTAATTAAATTCAAATTAAATTAATTAATTTGAACATTATGGTAAAATAGATATGTTTTGACAATGAGGTCTACAGCTCTGCATCAAACTAACAACAGTGTTTATATACTATTGTTCAAAAGCAGCTGATTATCAGAGAAAAGTCAGAAGTTGGACAGTGTGTTCAGCTGCAATCTGCATGTGCAACACAATCATCAGTCATCCCCAAAACATTAAAGCAGGGATGTCAAACTCAAATTAACAGAGTAAAAACTGGGACTAAGTCACGGGCAAAACTAAATATTTATTGAAAAATTTCACGTACACATAATACATATTTGATACGGCCAAATATAATTATATCGCAGGCCAAATTTGGCCCACGGGCCTAAGTTTGACATGTCTGCACTAAAGGGACCAATTGATTTATGTAAAAACAGGCTCTGAAAAGTACAGTGACACAAACAGCACACAGGACTATATAACAAGAAAGACTTACAGCAATATGGATCATTTGAATGAATGCATGTAATGTAGTTGACAAGGCCTCGCAATGAAAATACAAACATTAAAAACAATGCAAGTGCTGTTAATAAATGTTAATAATGCACTTAACTTTCTATGAACATTTAAAAGTAGTTTGAAAAGCATTTAAAGAACTGAAAGGATCTATTTGAAGAGTCTGTGGAATCTCTATCTTACCTGTGTCGACCCTGAAGTTCCCATGAAGGACTCAGTGCAATTGAGGGACGTTTGGGAATGAGCTCGCACTATGTCTAAGCGGGACTGGTATTCTGGTGGGTGCAGTGTGGTCCTGAACACCTGCCAAGACAGTAGCAAGCACTGTACTTCTCTTCAATGGGAAAAACGTGTAATGTAATACTGCTAGTGTGTATCTTTTCATTTATACTCAAGTAAATGCAGAGGTACAGTGTGTTCTCACAGTGTGAAACTTTGCTTATTTAAAAAACTGTAAAACACAACTGTTTTTGCCATGGCAACCAATGAGCCCACCCTAACCCACTGTCAGGATGATTCTGATGAGTCTGCTTTGAACCATGAGTAACTGAAAACTGCCTTATGTGGGAGAAGAATTTCACTAAAGCATGAATGAAGTGTAATTCAAAGTAAAAATACTTATGATATGGAGACAAATGATACATTTAAAAGAGCATAATAGAATTTGTTTTTGAGTCATTTAAACGCAAATAATCTTTTAAACCTATTTGTAAAACAGTAGAGTAACCTGTATAACTTGTGGTCAGTTGTTGCTACATGAGTTTGAGGGTGTGGAGAGTGTGTGTATGAGCAATGATTCATGTTTATCAGGTCATCCATGGAGGCTGGATATATTGCATTTTGAAAGTGACACTCTGGACCAATCAGCAGGTCTACACAGCTAGGCCCCAGTCAACACATAGACTATAACTGACAACAATTGTATAACAAATGTGTGGAATGTAGAATGTCTTTATGAACCAGAAATCTAATTTCAAACCTACCTCCAGGTCCGCCTCCTCATCCACGCTCTGAATACTCTGGTAGGCCAAAGTGTACAGCTCAAGGGCTTTAGCATGAAACGCCATCTCGATGACCACAAACTCGCCAAAGATCTTCTGCAAAAAAAATAGAGCACAGTGGTTCTACAGGACCCCACAAACTGATGCCACATACTCTGGTACATAATGAAGAGACTTTGAAGTGCACCTTAATATCTCTAATTTTCTGCTTCTCAAAATCATCTATGGTTTCTTCCAAGTGTCGAGTGATCCTGGTCGCGTCCATTGTTGCCCTTTGCAGCTCACTTTCAGCCTGAGTGAAAATTAATACATTCAAGTTTAAAGCTGTGTCAACGTCATTTTGAGATTTTTTAAAATGTGTATGTATGATGAAATAATTTTCTAGGATCCAGGGAAGTTTAAAGGTCGTATGTTATGCAAAATTGACTCGTGAGCGTAGAATGTTGATACAAGTTATGTTTTGTTTCATTCACATGCCTGAGTATTCATTATTAATCCGTCTACATCTCCAAAGATAAAAATGCTCTGTTCCACCTTGAGTTGTCATGAAGCAGTAGTTTTAAAGTTAACAGCTCCTTTCCCTTTTGTTCTGTGGATTTTAGAAATTCCAGAGCTGAAATATGATCCTAGTGACGGTGTATTGAGTTTAAAAACACAGTGGAGTTCTGCTCTAGCACAAGGCATCACAAGGTGGAACAGTGTTTTCTGTTTGAGGCATGAACCCAGCCTAAATATGTGGGGTTTGTGTGTTAAACATGTGTGAATGAAACAAAACACAACTCTAGATATGTTTGTGATGAAGAAATGACATTGTAGCATAGATCAGAAAGTAGTGTAATATAGGCCCTTTAAGCAGGTTTGTAGGGTAGGATACATCTCCCCCTTGGGGTGATACTTACAACTACATTCATCAATGAGTGAGTCTTTACTGTCATTGTAAGAATATAACTGCATTGTACATCCAGTCGAGTATACATACGTTACCACTGTTGCATAATAAAACACATACATGTGACTAGAAAGTTTGTCAAGGTATATATTGTTAGGTTGTATAGTAACTTAAAAACAATAATCAAGGTATTACAATTACTACTCAGCAAGAACAAGCAAAATTGAAGCTAAGGATACAATGATCTGTCTGTCGGAGGGGTTCCTCTGTCTGGCCCTCTCAAGCTGAGCCATCAGTTTGGACTCTCGCTCTCTCGCATTCTGTGTTGATTTCAGATCTTCCTACAGTGAGGCAATGCATTCTTGTTATCACCAAGATAAAGATCTGAAAGCCCAAATAACACATACTGATAATAAAAAACATGATCTGTTTGACAGACCTACCCTCTGTCTTCGCACTACAGCACCATAACTTTTTAATGGCTCAATGACTTTGGCTTCCAGTCTTTCCACCTGTAATGCAGATTATTAGAATTAATTATTCATATATATTTTATCAAGGATGCTTATGAATGTATGAAATTTACCTCAGCATGGCGATAGTCTTGGACCTTGGCCAAATTATCTGTAAACTGCTTCATGCCTCTTTTAAGATTTGGCGTTTCAGTGTCTGCATACTGACCAATCGACCTCACCAAAAGATCTCCCTTATCTCGTAATCTCGCTGCTTTACGTCCATAACCAGCAAAGAGTTGGCACATTTCTCCAAAGTATTTTTCCACATTGGTGATGCTCTCCTGAATTTTACGAGTTTCAACGTCGCTGCAGAAATGATTCATCACAAGTTAAGTTAGTAACAGAAAGAGTAAACAGGGAGGAGCAGTTACATTGATTTAACGCAGTGACTGGAACACCATGAAGAGCAGTGGCTACACAAAAATAATGCACAGCAATTAACCTTAGAATTCTCCCTGACCTTATAAACCACTGTAACTCTTATGGCTCATGTAGAGTTATTGAAAATAGACAGTATCACTACAGTTCAGTGTTTCTCGTTAATACAGGAGTCATAAACTTAAACTACAAAAAATATAAAATTTACTGCTTAAATGAAAGCAAGTGACATTTACATGTCGAATGAGATTAAATGATTAAAATAAATTTGTGCCATCTAGTCTTAACAAAATCGATGGGAAAAAATCGATGGGATATACAATGATCCTCCAAAAACAAGGTGCAAGCAAAAGGACATTTTATTAGCTAATAATAATAATAACAACAAGCGTAACGTTACTTAGCTCATAGTAATGTCAACTATTAGGGTTAGTTAGAGTATGTTTGCATAATGCAGCTAAGTTAACCATTTGCGCATATTTGTCGACTTTCTGCCAGTGGTTCCCATAGTTAATAAAAAAAACCCCCAAAACCTAAGATGAAATACACAAACGCCATGATGGTGGCACAAACGCGTGTTTTCCTTCACATAACACTCACCGCGCCCTGGCGTCCGGTGTTCGGCTCATGATGAGAACAGAATAACACTGCAGAAGTGGTCAGATTTACTGAATTACTCGGCGCAAGCTAGCTGTGGCTAGCATGTAGCACGCCAATCTACCGTTTCCATGGAGCTATTCGAATTTCCGCCAGAGCAAAGCATTCTGGGAGTAAATGTATGTAAATGAATCTTTTTTTTTTTTTCCATTAAATCAAAGATAGGATCACACGCCTTTCGCGTTTTATTATCATTCCCTTTTTTATAGAATAGTATGAAATTTATATTGCCTTTATTTAGAAAACAAAGAGTAGACTTCAGAGTAGAGTAATCACAGTAGGGGGAATGTAAAATATTCCTGCTTATTTAACATCATCACTGAATTTTTAGGGACCTTGCCAATAATTTAGCATGAAAACTAAACATTTGTTTTGTTTTTTTCGTTGGTTATATTACTATATTAGATCAAGGTAAATTGGCTACAATGCAACAAAGAGGGACAAATAGTCGTTTTCAATAACAGCTCAAGTTTTTTTTTTTTTCCATGAGCCTGATTTTGTGCTCATTGAAATGAGTCTCCACTGTAATTCCCTACTCTGTGTTGTTTGGGACTGCATGAATGTCTCCAGCTGCCCCGTCTTCTTCTCTGTGGAAAAGTGTGAATTATCATGCTTCATCCATAGAATTGAAGCAAGGGAAACAACATTATAACTGATTGGTGATGGAAAACACCATCATTGCATTGAGCGTGTGTACCTGTGCTACAGCTGATTAATTTCTCTGTTAAATGCTTCTGATATGATGTGGATGTGTCAGCAATGGATCATTACGCACAGACTTCTCTCATTTAATGTATATAACTCATTTAACCAGGATTCATGACAACAGCACTGGGCTCTGTATGTGCCTATTGGTAACCACTATTTTTTCATTGTATGTTTGCCCACTATTATGTTAGTACAGTGATTCTGCATATGGCTTGTTTTGGTGGTGGTTATTCAGTGCCCCATGTCAACCATGTGTGTCTGTTTGTGATTTAATTTGATGATTTGATTTGTTTGTTTATCTTGTCTGCTCTAAGATCACCAATAATAAAAGTCAGTTAAACCTGTGGAGAAAAGGGGAAATGAATTACATGAATTACAAGTATTCAAAGATGAGCGCAAATGTTGAAATGTTATTTAAATTCCTATCTGAACTACCAACTAAACAACTTTTATTTTGACTTTTAACAACAGATGTGCCATAATACTTTCCATGAAGCTACACTTGATTGTATTCCTTACTAATGAAAATAAAAGTGATCAAAGAACATCATGCTCATGTTGACATTGTAAAGGTTGTGTGTGAGTGTGTATTAGTTTAGAGGTAATACATACAGTCATATGCCATGTTCTGGAAATGGGACAGAAGGGGGCATAAGTACATAGTACATAGTACAGTACATAGTATGTAGACTATGTACTGTAAACAGAAAGGCCTGACATTCAGTAGCATTGCTCAGCCACATGATGCCAATCTTCACCCATCTTCCATCCTCAGAATTTCTCCATATTTGACCATTTGGGTAACAGGAGGGTTAAAACATTGTTTTTCTGTTAGTTAGTTATTTTGCCATATGCCTCAGTGCCTCATGCCATCATATTTGTTAAGTTGGCTACATCTTTACATTGTGTGCACAGTTATTAGGCAAGTTGGTATTTTGACTACATAATGATTTTTATGCATAAACTCCAACTCCAAACTGTATGAACTTGAATTCTTATTGGATTTAAGCATATCAAATGATGTGCATTTGTCTAACAAGGGAGGGTGTGACAGAAGATCAATATTCTATATCAAGGTGTGCAGAATTATTAGGCAGCTTCTTTTCCTCCGGCAAAATAAGCCAAAAAAGAGATTTAGTTGACAGTCTTCAGAGGGACACAACAAATAACAAAGATATTGGGGCATGGTCACAGAACCATCAAATTTTGTTGCAAATAGTTAACATTGTCACAAGAAACATGTTGAGAATAAAAGATTTAAGAAGAATCAACATGAAGCTGCCAGGAACCCTTTATCCCCCAGGGCTGTCATATCCCAGAACTGCAACTTACCTGGAGCGCACAGAAGTACAAGGTGTTCAGCGCTCAGTTGTTGCACCCTCTACTCTACAGTTTGGGAAAGGTACGTGGCTGCTTTTTCTAAACAATGAAAGACAGAGACGCAGTGTATGTCCTTACTCCATTACTTTATTTGAAAAAAAACCAATGCCCAATTGTGTGTGGATGCATAACATGATACCACTACAGATATGCACATTCATATCTATGAGTTTCCACTACGGATATGCACATTCATATCTATGAGTTACCACTACAGATATGCACATTCATATCTATGAGTTTCCACTACGGATATGCACATTCATATCTATGAGTTACCACTACAGATATGCACATTCATATCTATGAGTTTCCACTACGGATATGCACATTCATATCTATGAGTTACCACTACAGATATGCACATTCATATCTATGAGTTTCCACTACGGATATGCACATTCATATCTATGAGTTACCACTACAGATATGCACATTCATATCTATGAGTTTCCACTACGGATATGCACATTCATATCTATGAGTTACCACTACAGATATGCACATTCATATCTATGAGTTTCCACTACGGATATGCACATTCATATCTATGAGTTACCACTACAGATATGCACATTCATATCTATGAGTTTCCACTACGGATATGCACATTCATATCTATGAGTTACCACTACAGATATGCACATTCATATCTATGAGTTTCCACTACGGATATGCACATTCATATCTATGAGTTACCACTACAGATATGCACATTCATATCTATGAGTTTCCACTACGGATATGCACATTCATATCTATGAGTTACCACTACAGATATGCACATTCATATCTATGAGTTTCCACTACGGATATGCACATTCATATCTATGAGTTACCACTACAGATATGCACATTCATATCTATGAGTTTCCACTACGGATATGCACATTCATATCTATGAGTTACCACTACAGATATGCACATTCATATCTATGAGTTTCCACTACGGATATGCACATTCATATCTATGAGTTACCACTACAGATATGCACATTCATATCTATGAGTTTCCACTACGGATATGCACATTCATATCTATGAGTTACCACGAGAGATATGCACATTCATATCTATGAGTTTCCACTACGGATATGCACATTCATAAATCTATTAAATAGATTTGCATTTATCTGTACAAATATTTGGACTTATTGCTATTTTTGAGAAATATATGCCACAAGTTTTCTGATCCGGCCCCTTTGGGATCAAAGTAGGTTGGATATGGCCCCCGGACCAAATGAGTTTGACACCCCTGGCCTACAGGATTAATATAAATCTATGTATATTGTTCATATATTATTTACACAGATTTGTTAAGGTAATGTAATAGAGAAGTTATTTGGTTACATTGCTTTTGGAGGTGGCGCTCACATATCAGATTTTCTGGCACACAGAAAATACAGTTGTATAAAACATCTCCCTCTATTCACAGTAATGGTGACATTATTCTCCAGTGTGCCACAGCGGTTAATAAGAGGACAGTCTAAATAGTCATCATAGTGTTGTCCATTGAGCCAGCTCCACTGATCTCCCAGGTACCGCAGTCCGATCCACACCTAGAGAATATTATAAAGTAACTGAAGATTCAGCCGGTAAGAATAAGCAAGTGGTAAATATTTGTACCTTTTTAAAACCAGGCTGGAAGATGTTAACCATGTCATTAGAATGAAGTGGTGAGGCCAGATCATAGTGATGGTTCTTATAGAGCGTAGGGTGATGTTGTTTCAGATTTCTGCAGTGCTCCAGAGCCTCCTCCCATGGTTTCTCCTGCTCCACTAAAAGAAGAGGTTCATCCTCACAGTAGAAGGGATAAGTGTCATCACAGTTCCTGGGGGTCCACCCTTTGGCATCCCCCTTTATAATGCCACACCGCTTACCGATTAGAAAGGAATCTGCGATAGAAATACATAATAATGGTAATCAAGCAATCAAGAGCTACTCACGAATGTAAACCACAGACACACGTGCAAGTATGTGAACCACAGCAAAAGAGAAATTCACTTCTGCTATTTTTTCTTATTTTATCCAGCTGACAAAGAAGAATTTCTCCTTTGCTATAGATCCTATCTGGATGAATGAGGGATTATACGACTATGTGAAACATGCAGTTCATTTTGAAGTACATGACCTTTATTGAACCTCTATAAACAAAAACACAATTCAACTAAACATGAGGCCTCAATTTTCAATTAACAACATTTTAATAACTGATAATAATAAAGATATTTTCATTTTAAAATTACCATTTGTAATTGCTCATGTTGCTCATGTACCCACACACTTTATATACACACTGGTATATAAAGGTCCAGCGTTGTGCCCCACTCAGCTGAGAGCTGATGGACTGACAAAGAGCAGAACCATACGAGCTTCTGTGGAGGTCATCAGGGTCCAGGTGCATTGTGGGAGTCCAAACAATTTAATTTGCACATATTATTTTTATTTATTTACTGTGACAATAAACAATCATATTAGGCTCATGCTGACTGAGTTGTTTATAATCAGTGGTCCGTATAGTCTTTGTGGATCACTCACAGCTTTTGCATTCAATGGAAATTCACTGCATAATACTTTTTGGCCAAGGTGCACGTGGTCAGCATTATGCGCCATAGCATCACAAGCTCTGTGACGCCGGCTCTGACTGCACACGCTGCAGCTCGAGTAAGAGGAGCTCAGGAGTTTTCATTCAACCCTCTACAGCTCAAATCTTAAAGCAGGCCAGGAAAAACAAACTGTCCAAATGCAAACAGACTGTACACACAATAAAATGAAGCCCCCAAAATATTGTTCCAACTATTATTTTTTGAACAAGAAGTCCATATAGCCTAGTAATTATTGTGACAGACCTACCTGAACAAAGGTCGGGTGAGGGGAGGGGGGAGGGAAACCAGTTTCAGATCTGCCATGTGCCGGAGAAAAATGTAATAAACCTGATGGTAGCTTTAAGGCCAATACACTGAAGTAACTGTAGTAGTTTTTTTTTTGTTCTGGATTTTAAAGTGGGGTAAAAGAGGACTTACTGACCTTAACAGCTGGCCAAGGCCTAAAGAAATGATGTGTTTAATGGCGAAATTTAAACTAAATTCATTTTTTGCATTTTATAATTTATCTGCTTGAAAGACTCTTAAGTATATTACCAGTAATCCACATCCAGAAATTATCATCCACATGTCCACTTGACCATTTCCAGTAACTAGAACCAAAGTTTCTGTACAACCCAATCCAGCCATCATGGAAGATCTGGTCATTCTCAGCTTGATTCGTGACGGTGAGCAGGTCTATGTGATGCCGTCGACAGTAAGCCTGAGCACCAGACCAGTCCATCTCTGTATCAATTCTGTGTACGATTCTCTTCAGGGCGGTGGCTCCCACACAGAGCAGAGGCAGGACCAGCAACGTCCACTGCACCATCATCCTGTACATCTGAAAGCACAGGTTTTATTCTGCTCCCTTAGGCTGCAAACACAAATGCTTTGCAACTCAAACACACAAAAAACTGCTACTATAAAAGGTTCATTTATACCACATATTTGTAATGAAGTTTGTTGAGGTGCATTGCGCAGTTTTTCTGATGTAGGGTCTTTTCACCAGGATGTTTCCATGGAGATGTTACTGCTTTTCCTGGAATGTTCCAAAGTATTACAATAAACACATCTATCTAGCATTTATTCATTATGGGTTATTATCATGGGCTATTGATCAAAAATACTATTATTCTTTCTGTGAATAGGGTTGCCTCTCCACACATTTGACCTAGTATAATGTAGCCTGTAGCTGTGTTTCTTGAGATAGATGGGTTTAATCTCTACCGTGGAACATGCTAGACAATCCAATAACATCTCCATGGAGACAAGTGACTGACCCTCCACCAGAAAAGTTATGCAGTGCACTTTTATATCTCTCTCCAAAATGTCTTCTTCACTAGGAGTAAGATTCTGAACCTTGTGTCCAAATGATATACATAAATGTCCAAATGCTGCGCATGGAAAAAGATTATTCAGAAGTAGATTGTGTGAATTAAGACAATATAAAAGTGAAATGAAAGCTCTAAGAGATGTTTGAAAAGAGACATTTTACTGTTATTGCAATGCCATGATTTGTTTTACCTGCAGGAGGAGAGGAGCTGGAGGCAGTTGCTGAGTCTTCTAAATCAAGTGTGACAAAACCAAGCTCAACCAAGGTGAACCCTCCAAGGGCCAGACATCATTTGAATAGTTCTTTACATAATATTTGAAAATAGAACAACCCAGACCAAGTGTGTTCACCAAAATCATATCACAAATCAATACTGTTTGGTTACAAGCTCTTAAAAGTTGTTTTGATGTCTTTGTTCTTATTACTAAATGCTGTATCATGTTTACAGCTGTATGAGTGACTGCTTAATGTGTGTAATCGTCTTTGCGAAGGTATTTAAGGACAAAAGAATTACAATTTTAGATATGTTTTTAAAGGTGCACTGTGTAACTTCTCTGCAGCATCGCGTGGCGGTCGGGGACAGTACCTCTGGACTGGCACACCGGGGTGGTGGTTCCTCTGTATAAAAAGGGGGACCGGAGGGTGTGTTCCAACTACAGGGAAATCACACTTCTCAGCCTCCCCGGGAAAGTCTATGCCAGGGTACTGGAGAGGAGAATCCGGCCGATAGTCAAACCTCAGATCCAGGAGGAGCAGTGTGGTTTTGGTCCTGGTCGTGGAACACTGGACCAGCTCTATACCCTCCATCGGGTGCTCGAGGGTTCATGGGAGTTTGTCCAACCAGTCCACATGTGCTTTGTGGACCTGGAGAAGGCATTCAACCGTGTTCCTTGTGGTCTCCTGTGGGGGGTGCTCTGGGAGTATGGGGTCCGTGGTCCTTTGCTAAGGGCTGTCCGGTCTCTGTACGACCGGAGCAGGAGCTGTGTCCGCATTGCCGGCAGTAAGTCAGACCTGTTCCCGGTGCATGTTGGTCTCCGGTTTGCAGCAGAGTGTGAAGCGGCTGGGATGAAGATCAGCTCTTCCAAATCTGAGGCCATGGTTCTCGACCGGAGAACCATGGCCCAAGATGTAGCCAACTTAACAAATATGA
>KN490235.1:0-11513 GCA_000787155.1 Scartelaos histophorus
GGTAAATACTTCTACATTCTGTTCAAATTCAAAAGGAACTGGACAATAAAGGGTAAAAATCCTTCGTCCAAACTTGAAACGCTCCAACCACAGCTGCTAATTTTTCATGTGTCCCTCAAATACAAAAGACATCTCCTCTCCGAAATCCTAATATCATTCAGAACATGTGTAACTTATTTGACCTGAGATAAGTAATAGTTTGGTGTTTGGATTGTTGATTCAGTACAAATACAATCTGTTTCTCAGTCCTTTTTATATTGTTTTTTCACCTTTTCTAAATGTAAACCGACATGTGATTGGTTAATCCGCCTGTCAAAACACTTTTAAACTTGGGATGTTAATGCTTTGCCTGGAATGCTCCACAGTATAGCATATTTATATTTAATATGCAATTGTTTTTGCTATAAATACATAAATATAACCCTTCTGATGTTGTAGAGGATTCCAGACAAACAGGTGCATCTTTAAATTTGAATCGTGTATAATGAGGATAAAACGTTGGCTAATACATATTCATACTCAACTCAGTAATGTTGTTTTGTGTCTGAGCGCTGTGTGTAGTGTTTGGTTTACAACTCAACTAGTCCCATTTAATTAAGTTTCTTCTCTTTTCTAATTAGTTGATTTTGCACACAGGGAAGCTGATGATCCATTTCTTTTTAAAGTTTCCCCTAAAGTTTCCCATTTTCTGTCAGGAGTATCTCCCGGCTGACATCCAGGCCCAGTTCTCTACCAGTCGGGAACTCATTAGAAACATTCACAACAGTTTCTTTAAACTTCGTGACCGCGCTGAGAAGATGGCGGAGCGCTCAAAGGAAAACGCCACGGATCTGCTTTTGTTTGGCAAGGAGCTCAGGTATTTCATCACTGCAAACACTGTCAAACTGTAGGTCTGTGGACTATGAAAAATCTTCTCAGGGGGACTCAGCCTCCCCTGGGTTTGCCGTTGTCTCCGATGGCTGCTTGTGCTTGACTTTGGGGATTTGGGAGTTTTGGCAGTTTAGACACAACAATATTGCCTTCTGTCTTTTGCAGTAATCTAGGCTCAGATTCTTCGACTATTCCCTGCTTCGCTTCGTCCCAAAGTAGCTGGGGGGCGCTGCGTCAGTCCCTCAAGAGTTTGTCTGTGGAGTTCGCGGTGCTGTCGGACAAAGCCGCTCAGCAAGTAAATAACCTCCTCTCTCAAAAACGCAGCGCCTGCTTTTGGATGCGACATCCAAAATCTGGAGCTCGGGGATAAAAATGTCTTTGTATTCGTGATGTCTGCAGGGGAGACGGGAAGAGGATGATGTGGTGGAAAGATTAAACCTGTTCCTGGATTTGCTGCAGTCCTACAAGGTTTGTTTCACCTCAAGCAGTGTTAGTCATTGCATTTGCATACATGAAACAATGAGCAGATGTGCACTAATTTAAGACCTCATTTGCAAGATTTTTTCGAAAAGCTATTATCTGGTTGTCTAAGGATTATAATGCAGCGTTTTATACATTTTAAAAGTGAAAACAATTATAAAGCCCATATTGTGCCATTTTCTGATCTATGTTATAATGTTTCCTCATCAAAAACATACATGCAGTTCTATTTTATTTCATTTATACATGTTTAACACTCAAATCCTGCACGTTTAGGCTGAATTCTTGTGTCAAACAGAAAACACAACAGAAATATCTGATAATTGCAACAAAACAAAGGGTAAAATGAAGCTTTTAACCAAAACTACATCACTTTACACGGCAGAACAAGAGGATTTTGATGTGGTGTGTTCACTAAAATGAACTGAAAATTCTTATAAAAAAGCATTTACCTTTAAAAACAAAAGGGATAAAGTGCTGTCTTTGAGTCCGGCTGTGTGTGTCTGTAGGATCTGTGTGAGCGGCATGAGAAAGGCGTGCTCCATGAACACCAGAGGGCGCTGCACAAGTACGGGATGATGAAGAGGCAGATGATGAGCGCCACGGTCCAGCCCAAAGAGCAGGCTTCAGTGGAGCAGCTGGAGTCCAGGATAGTGCAGGTATAAACACATAAAACTACAAGATTATTACTCTTCCCATATTTGTGTTATTATCTGTGATTAGCAATTACTGTTAGTTCACACTGACAACGAATAAACTGTTTAAGACAAATTCCAATTATAATTTACAAGTTTAGTCCAATTAAGACATTTTCAATACTCCTTTCTAACAAAACTGAATCGATCAAGATGTGCATGATTTTTTCTTGGCTTTGATATACAAAAAACTTGACACTGACTGATTTATCCAGTTCTGTGTCAGCTGTGCCCTATGCTTTTCTACCACTGCACAATACTGAAAAATGCACAAAAAAACTAGGCTTATTTTGTCTTTTTTGTCAAGGTTTAACACATAATGCTGCAAAACTGTGCAAATATTCTTCTTCTTTGCTGTTTTCTTAGTATCTTTGGTTTGAAATGTGTTAAACATGTCCAAAAAAAGCCCTCAGTTTTTTCTGCTGGTCTCAAACAATCATGAGAAATACTTTTACTTTTCAGTCCTGTTTAAAAATGTAGTGGAGTAGAAAGTACAGATACCTTCTCTCAAATATAGTAAAAGTATCGACTTTAAAATCTACTTAAGTACAGATAACTAAAATGTATGCTTAAGTACAGTACTACTTTTACTTTATGATCCATCACTGTTCAGTGGTTTTTCAATGTTGCGCCATAATAAAAAAAATTACAACTACATATTTTTGTGTCTTTTTCACAGCAAGAAAATGCCATTCAGACGATGGAGCTGCGTAACTACTTTTCCCTTTTTTGCCTTCATCAAGAAACGCAGCTTATCTTCTCCTATCTCCCAATCACGTCCCACATCCTCGGTGCCTTTGTTAACTCCCAGGTCCAAGGACACAGAGAGGTGAGCAACAATCTCCACCGCACTTTCCTCTGATTCACTAACTTCGTCCCTCTCCTGGAATTTTAAAGTGTTTTAAATTGTTTCTGTAAAGTCAAACAAAGACCTAATAAAGATGAAGGATATAGCAGGAAAGATAATCTATATTTGATCTAAGATTTCAGACAGCTTACGTTTCACAGTCGGCAAAACCCAGATACAGACCTTTTCACGTTTAAACACCAATTCTCACAGGACGTAATGAATTTCTGCGAAGCCTTATCGTTATTCAAATTCTCTGCTTTTGTTGATAAAAATAACTTCTTTCTTTTCCAGATGGGAGAAGTGTGGACAGAACTCCAGCCTAAACTTGGATGTCTCTTTGGTCGTAGCAACGGAGTGAAGCTGCCTGTTTAAAGACACTATCACTAATAAACTCAAGCTGCTCAAGTATCTGTATAAGGCTGAATTAACAAATCTGCAAATTTAAAAGCTTATAATATATGTAGCCAATGTAAAATATGTCTATGCCAACAGTGCACAAATGAACAAAATCATATTTATGCTGTGCTGAAATTATTTTCTTATCAAAAAGACTCTGTATGATTATCACACACAACATTCCTACGTTTTCTGCTTTTGATAAAATCGATTACACTTTAAGAGACACTAAGCTGAGACAAAATGATCAATGTTTTGTTAGAAAAATACATAAATGCACCACTATTTTTGTAAACAGAAGTACATATTTATAGTTTTTAGACCATGTTTTGCCTAATCTTGTGCTTTGTTGCATTAATATTACCTGCATTGAGTTTGGTCTGACAAAAAGAGCTCCTCACTATGATGATTATAACACTATAATAACCAAAGAGCTTCAGTATTTGTACATTTGTAGATCATGAATCAAACCCAAGGAAAATATGCTTACTTGTTATAAACTTTCAGAGTAAACGCCACTACACAGGGCTCAGTGTAAGAACAGTTTGTATTTCAACACAAAACATGTACCTGGAATTCAAATGAAGAAATATAAAAGTAACTCACACTCTGACAAATATGCTGGAATATTTAAAAAGAACAATTTATAAAACATTTCAGTGTAAATAATGTAAATACTATGTATTTAAACCTCTTGCCAAACGCATTTCCTCAGTTTTTAATAAATGATTAAAATCACTGAACTAAAATCGTGCATCATGTTTTTTCGTACAGGGAACTTTTCTAACACATTTACATACGCAGCTTTAAGTAGGCCTGTCACCATAAATACTATACTGACTTATTCACATGAAAGCTGGATTTGTTGGGGTCACAATTCACATTTTTTTTGCACTACTGTGAAATATTTTGGTAATATGATCAGATTTAAGACGTGAAAAGTTGAATTAATAACTTCTATGACTCATTACAGATGCAAACTTAGCACAGTGTTTCATTCTGCTGTTCATTTATGGCAGCGCATGCTTTATTAAAAATACCGCACATTTCGAACTTATTATTAGTCATTGAGTCAGTGGCATAAATTAGTTTCAATATTCTCTTTTATCGTCTACACTTAACGCACTTCAGAATTTGTTATGATGACAGGCCTTTCTTTTTGGACACAGTGGTGCAATGAGGATTTGCAGAGGATTTTAACCCTTCTGAAACTCATTTTGCCAATGTTATCCCAAGTATTATTTTTATATGATCATAACAAAAGTCTGTCCCAGGGCAGTAGTGTGATTGAGGAGAGAATGAACATGTACAATACAAAACTATGATTACAGTAACAGTATATGATGAACATGAGTCTGCATTGAGTCTCTTCTCTCAGTTCATTTGAGCTCTTTGACCTCCTCCAGTGTGTGGCTCAGGATTTCTTCATGACCCTGAAATTTAAAGTACCCCAAAAACTTCTTTTTCTGCAGCATCAATGGAAACCACAGGATGTCATCAGCCCACATCTGACTAAAGGGAATCTGGTCCGTTTGAAACCACTGGGGCCTCATCTCTGAAACACAACACATTACACCATCAGACACACTCTACATGCTCCAGTGTGCGCTGTGTCACTTTATTATGAAATCTCCATGGAGATGTTGCTACTGGAATGTTCCACAGTATGGTATCAAGGGTTGCCATGACAATGACTATATCATACATCAAAAAAATAAATTAAAAAAATTAAAAAATAAAATGCATAAAAAAATGGAACAATTATTTTTGGGGTTCAATGTTAACAGTTGGTACTTTTTCTTTGTACAATTGGGATTTTTAAAAATATTTTTCTGCACTAAGGTTAGATTTGAGCTGTAGACTGCCGAATTATGAACTCATTATAGATAAAAACTATACAACTTTTGTTTTCTGTTATTATTATTAGTTATTTATTGGGGGGGTGGGGTGGTATTAGGCCTAGGCGATAAGGAGAGAATATATCTCAACATATTTTTCTATATCTCGATATCTGTCCATAAAAAATAACCCCCAATAACTACTGCAAAAACAAAAATGCCAAATTCCTCAAGGTCTTTTTTTATTAATTGTGATGCAAAGAGGTCGGCAGTTCATATAGGAACAAAGTGCTTCTGCGACATAAAAAAATAAAAATTAAATAATCCCTGTATGCAATAATAATTTAACTGTAAAATAAAGGACATAATAAAACATATGTCCTTCTTTGCCATAAAACAACTCAGTCGAGTCAAGCTCATGTTTGCATTCATTCTGTGAACCATAACACAACCGTGAGCTCCTTCAGCAGAGGAAGTTCGTTGTTATTTTAATAGATTCATGTTTCAGTGGTGTAGCTGAGGTTTCCCACAAGCCACTGCTCAGATCAAACCCAACTATTCCACTAAACACTAATGTACAAGTAAAGCTGCAGCAGATTTTTAATTTAAATCTTCAGCATAAATAAACTTTACATTATTAAACTTTACAACATGTAAACCATAAACACTACAGAGCCACATCAGCCCGTTTGAGATTATAATGTGTTTAATTCATTATTGACGTTTTTACAGAAACTAAAGTTAAAACTGCATGGCTAATTTGCATAAAGTATAAGCACTGAAAAAAAGCTGCTATCAGGGCACAAGGAGCTGTAAATTGTGGAAAAGGTTCATGGTGCTAGAAGCTTTGGTTAACACCAGTTTTCGACATTTAGAGACGAGTTGTGTTTCCTCCTGTTGAGGCGCCTCATGTTGAGACACGCGAGGAGAAGAAAAGTGACGAGGGCAGAACAGAGAAGGAAACAAGCGAAGCGGCCAAATCGGATTAAATATAAACATATCGATATATACGATATGTCAAAATCCATATTGTGTTTTAAAAAGATCTCGATATAGTTGATATATCGAGATATCGTCCACCCCTTGGTGGTATTGTACTTTAAAAATAAAAATAAAAAATACTTTAGGAGATAATTCTGCTTTATCTTTTGGTTTCACTATTATCGTTTATTGTCTATATTTACATCAATATATAAAGCTCTTTAGTACTTTTTTTTTTTTTATCATGGCAGGCCTAATGGTATCTTATCTTCATGGAGACAAGGAGTTGGTGACCTTGATCAGACCAAGTTGCAGGTCAGATCTGAGGAGAGGATGTGGATTTTAAAGATATTTTAACACCTGAAATTTCATAAATGCACGATAGACATTACTATATAACATTACTATAAAAAATATACTACACATTTAGGTTTGCTTTTTGGACTATACATGAAAAACTACTGATGTGTCCTTAAACAAGACACATCACCCATATTGCCAATTGTGAATATGGGTGTGTGGTGTGTGTGTGTGCTGGTGATGGTCAGAGGTCAGAGATAGTGCAGATGGGCAGCTACTCCACTACAGCTATGTACAAGACTAATGCATTATCATTATTTTCATTAAAGACATAAAAGAATTGCCATTGTTTATTATTTTATGATTGCATTGTGCCCTTTCTGATTATCTGACAGTTCCTGCAGAGGTCTGGCCCCGCACCCCTGTGTGATTCTCACCCTCTGATTCTGTTGGTTCCCCATTGTAGGTGTCGGCTCTGAACACGTGCACGTCCAGTAGCTGTGTTTCTCCCACAAATTCAAACTTGATATTTCCAATTTTCTCCAGAGCATCTACTGTCAAACCACTCTCTTCCTGCAGTTCTCTGAAAAAAAGCAAAAAAAAAAAAAGCATTGAATCAATATTTCATAAGCTATCGTACTTTAAGGATTAGCCACACTAGAAGTATCAGAGCCACTAAAAGCTGCTAAAATTGACATCGTAGTATTGCCTTAAGGCATGTACACTTTTAGGTTTTCACTCTTGCTGTAAATAGATATCTTGCGTTGTTACATAAAAGATAAGCTACTGGATGCAAATAATACAGATACTTTGTTATTCTGAAACATTGATGATATAACGTACACTTTCATCAAGAATTTATCATAGTGTAATTTTAGTCTTTAGTTTGCGTATAGTGGCAAACGCAGTAAGGATCAAAATAGCACCGTGGCCATAGCAATTTAAAACAAAATATATCTCTTTATAGTGGTGAAAAGTTCTCAAGATGTCGCCTAAAACAAGAGGTTGAATCCCACGACTAGAGGAAAATACAGGTTCTATTTTATATAAAACTAACTCTTGTGACCTTTAAGCCTTGTTACCTTCTCAACAACACCTGAAGTTAGGTTTTGTTTTATTCACACATTTTAAACTGTGAATGTCTGTCTGTCTGTCTACATGTCCAAAGCTCAAAATGCTCTGTTCCACCTTGTGTTGCCAAAAAGCCTTTTACCATTAGTTGACTAGAGATTGGCAATTCCAGATGTGAAATCATCCAATTCTTGTGAAGGTGTATGGAGTTTAAAAACACAAAGGAGCATTTCATGTACTACCACATAATCTCTCAAGGAGGACCTGTTTATTCTGTTTGAGGGAAAATCTCAGCCTAAATAAGCAGGGATTGTGTGTTAAACATGTGGGAATGAAACAAAACAAAACTCCAGGTATGAGGAAACACCATTATAACATAGATTCATGTCAGAAAATAATGTAATACTGGCTCTTTAAAATTGCATTTAGAGAGGGATAATTAATCTATTTCACTTGTCTTTAGTTGCTCTTTGAAACTTGTTTTCAAACTGAAACAAAACAAGCTACACCCAGTTTTTCTTGCATTGTCACATGTGTTTGGTTGCATAACAAATAATCTTTTCTTATTTTTGCACAGGAAAATAAATGGATGTCCTGTGTCTCCAGGCTTCCCCCCACTCACTCCAAAAACACACAAACATCTGATGAGGAAGTGACTACACAACTCACATTTCAAATCATTTCTTTCAGGCCAGATTATTCAGTTAGACAACATGACCTACATAAGTGCACTGCATGAGGAGGTCATTGCTTTGCCTGGAATGTTCCAGGGTATGACTTTTTCCCATGGAGATATCAGGCAGCAGACCCTCCACTAGAAATGTTATATCTGCTGTCAGCATTTGATGTCCAGTGTAAATAATTCATTCAGACTTGATTCCAGTCATCACCATGGACCTGCTTCCACTCAACTATTCTTGGTGTTTTCACAAATACAGTAAAACCTCCGGCAGTACCTCCTTGCAGCCTCTTCAATGCTCTCTCCGGGCTGAACTTTGCCTCCAAACCCGTTCCACTTGCCCGCCCCGAAGCCCCTCTTCTTCATGCCCAGCAGCACCCTGCCCGGCTGCACCACCAGCACCAGGGTCAGAAGCTTCGGGCTCAGCATCCTGTGACTGCAGCACAACTACACAACACACACTGTATCACACACCCAGGGCACGGGAGGCGGCTGGAGGAGTCTGCTCTTCAAGTCCGATCAGTCTGAAGTGAAGATAAAGGGTTTAGTGACTGAAAGACTGAAAACTAAAGACAAGAATCACAAACACCACGTGGATCCACCGCTCGCGCCAACGTCATGGAGGAAGTGTGGACAAAATGAGACGATTCCTGATTATTAGGGCATTAAAATGTAGCTTAAGTGTTTCACAAGTCGAGCCTACATAGAACAGATTAGGTATTTAAACCTGTTGAAAAAGTCATTGCTGACTAAATTGTCTAATTTATTTGGTAAAACCTAAGAGGAACTATGTGCGCTGTGTTTTAAGGGGAGCGCGTTAAGTGTTACACTGCGCGCTCATCCAATCAGAAGCCTGCCTTCTGCGCAGGCGCAGAGAGCAGCCGTGTGTTTGGGTTTCACGCGTGGATCCGTGTGTTTGATCCATAATGTCAGCAGTGAGGAGCCTGAGGGCGCTGCACACCTCCACACACTTCCTGAAGAAGGTGAAGACCAGGACCGCGGCGGAGCAGCGCTGGATCCAGCGGCAGCTCAAAGATCCTTATGTTAAAGCTTCACACCAACTAAACTACCGGTGCAGAAGCGCCTTCAAACTCCTAGAGATAGATGATAAGTTCAGACTCCTGCAGCCCGGACATGCCGTGGTGGACTGTGGAGCTGCGCCCGGAGCCTGGAGCCAGGTGTCGGTGCAGAGGGTCAACTCCGCCGGGGCAGGTGAGGAGAGGATGGAGAATCACTTATGTGTTTTAGGGACACTATAAGTTTTATGCATTTAATTTTTCTGTGGGCCTATTTTGTTGCAATATCCTAATTTTATTGAAATGGGCACAAGAAATTGTTACGATCCTTTTTGTTGATATTGTAAGAAAGTACATTAAGAGAGCTGGCCATAAAGCACACTTTATGGTGGCACAGCGCAGTCTGCCTTGTAGACTCTTGGCAGCAGGCCCCACAATGTAATGGATAATGCACAGACACTGGCCAAGGCCAAAAATGGACTTTGTGAAACTAAGCCAAGAATGTTGCATATATTTTCCATCAGATCCACTTAACCTGCAATATATTAAAAGGACATTTATGCATTAGGTAAAGCCTGATGCGTTTTAAATCATAAAAAATAAGCTTGCTGGTCTCACAATATGGTGAAATAATGATTGCATTTCCTCTGTTTTAGACCCTACCGCTCCCCGGGGGACTGTGGTGGGGGTTGATCTGTTGGACATATCAGCTCTAGAAGGTGCTCACTTCCTGCCCCATCACGACGTTACAGACCCCTCCACACACGCCAAACTGCAGCAGCTGTTACCCACTGGCCACGCTCACGTCCTCCTGAGTGACATGGCCCCAAATGCGAGTGGATTCAGGGAGCTGGACTGTGAGAAACTCATCTCTATGTGTCTGACATTGATAGACTTGGCAGAGATGGTTTTACTGCCTGGAGGCTCTCTGCTGTGTAAATACTGGGATGGTCCCCTCACTCACTCACTTCAAGAAAAATTGTCCTGCATCTTTGGGAGTGTGAGGACTGTGAAACCAAATGCGAGTCGAAAAGATTCATCTGAGAAATATTTCCTTGCTAGAATGTACAGAAAGCCAAATAAGAAAGTTTTGTAATGTATTTCTCTGGGAAATAATTTCTGCTTTTTATTAATATTCCATTGTGTAACTTTTCTGGTGTAGGATTTGCTACCTGCTTGTCTCTATGGAGATCAGGTTGTTACTTGGCCAGTGATGGAATATTACACAGTGTGTCATTAAACTTATATCTCTAAGTAGACAAGCAGATCATGGAATGTGTTTCTTAATAATAAAACACTTACACCAAACCTGCCCTGGTCCCTGATTGGTGGAGCACCTCTTCACCTGGCCCCGCCTCCAGCCTCCTCGCCCTATTTAAGAAGATCACAGCTCCTGTTCAGGGCTGCTGGACTATGTGGTCAGTCTGCCAGTGTGTGTCCTGTGTGTGTCTCCTGTGTGTCTCTCCTGTGTGTGTGTCCTGTGTGTGTCTCCTGTGTGTCTCTCCTGTGTGTGTGTCTCCTGTGTGTGTGTCCTGTGTGTGTCTCCTGTGTGTCTCTCCTGTGTGTGTGTCTCCTGTGTGTGTTTCACCTTGTGTGCTAGTTTGTGACTTCTGTGTATTGAGACACTCGGTTTTGGTTTAGTTCGTTCTGTTTTGTGCCTTTTTGATTTGGTCGCTTGATTCTGTTTGTGGGTTTGTGGTTTTCTTTGGGACATTCGTGGTTTTGTTTAGCATTTTTCTGTCCCTTAGTTAATCACTCGTTTTTGGGAACTCACGTGACCCATTTTAGCACAAAACTTGTTTTATGTTAAACCTGTTGTGTTGTTTCTTAACTTGGTTTAGTTATGGACATATTTTACCATGTTTTGTTAAGTTAAACTTTTTACATCCCTGTTAATTAAACATTACTGATTTATTCCATTTTTCACCTTGGTGTTTTTTGTTACTTCCCACACCCTAGCCGAGCTGGGTCGTAACATATATTTATTTATTTATTTTTTATATTTTAAGTAATTGAAAATGGTCTCCAACAAGAATTAAAAAGTGTAAAGTGTATAATAACATGAGAAGGTCCTTGCTATTCTAAATTAGTATTTTTGCCTTCTCAGTTTGTTCTGTTTTTTGCAGTATGTGACACTTAATCCATGTTTCACAGAGACTTGTATTGAATGTAATATTTTCTACGCACTCGTATTGTGCAAAAAAGCAATTTTCTGAATGCAAGATATATTTTTAAAGCCACGCTGCGTAACATTCTTCGCAAAGCAATACCATTTGGTGAAGACAAGCAGCTGGCAGACCTTTCTGCAGGAAAGTTAGAGAGTGAACTTTTAGCAGC
>KN490236.1:9305-38826 GCA_000787155.1 Scartelaos histophorus
GCAGGTTTGTGCGTCTGAACATGGGAAAGAGAAACAGAGGAAGATCAGATGAAAAGTTTAGCCGCACACACAGACGCCGGGCACAGCAGTGAGGTAAAAACATGGAAATGATATGGTAATGATATGCTAATCTGGCAACATTATTCTGCCCACCCGAGACCCGGAGAGAGGGGAACCGCCACAAAACACACGAACAACAGGGCACAGAGCAGAGGTGAGGTCTGTGGAGCAACATGGCGGAAAAATGTTACACCCAAATAAGGGTGCTGGCTTCAGTGTCTGATCCAGTTTATTCTAATTTCTAGAGACTTTCTAACTTTTCTATTAGTCTACAAAATAAAATAGGCCTATATATGACAGGATATTTGTGTTGTATTCTTAGGTAAAAATGCTTTCTTATCAATATATTTGTGTTCATGACAGTGGGAATTCACTGTATCCAAAAACATGAAAAGTTCAGAGTTACTATTTTACAAGACCTTTACCTAAACGCACCAAAACACAACAGTGAGTGCAGCAGCGCCACCCCCTGGACAAGTCACTCCAATACAAAACACGACAGCAGAACAGGTATAGCTCATAGTCACCTATAGGGCTGCAGTTCATCAGACTGAATGTGCAGAATGTGCACTGCGCAGGGTGACCTCAGGATAAGAGAACCATGTTGCTACTTCCAAACTTTCTGTTTTCTTCCAAATACCCCTCACTAAAAAGAAAAACCCAAAAGACTCATAATGCATATTTACGTACTTCAAATAGTTTAAGGAGAACAGCTTCCATTTAGCTCTCTAGAACATAAATAGATGAGAGAACTAGTCTAAAAGTGTCTGTTTAAACCACATGTGCACATGTTACTAGCACCTGATTTCCTCCTCTCCTTCCTCCCTGATGTCCTCACTACTTGTCAGTGTTTCCCTTGCTTCTTCCTTTTAAGTGGCTGTGATTGACAGGTGGGCTATATCCATGCAATATCACCCAGCGCACGTTCCTATTCCCTCCTGGAGCCTTCATCCGCCGGTCAAATTAACCTTCGGTGCCGACGGGAGGGGGCCTGTGTGGGCCAATCAGCAGGTGATTAGGCCGGGGGTGGGAGGGGTGAGGGGTCACCGCGATGGGGCCATCGCAAGCCTGATTGGTTTCAATCAGCGGCCAGCCACCAGGACAGCTGGGAGCTGAGCCGCAGCGAGCACTAATCAACGCATCCCACAGTGAGGCATGAACAGTCAGCACACACAACACACTGTGTACACAACACCCAGGGTACACAGCAAGACAGGAAGCGAAATGAACAGTCGAGGCACAACAGATAAACATAAATCCATCACGCAGAAGCAGGGGACACAGCGAGAGTGGCTCAAACCTGTAAGCAGAACCAGCACGGCAGAATGAAGAGGATTGATTAATTGCTCTGGACTTTTGTTAATTTGATCACTGGCACATCTGATAGGTCCCATGACATGGTTGGTAATGTCCTGCAAACCACAACAACTACACTTCTGTTATATGTAAAATGTGGAACGATACAGATAATCGTGGCTATGTCAGATGTTATGCAGATTTAAAACTGCTGGCAAACTATTGACTGGAGAGGAGCTCATCTCTGATCACATGACGCATGAAAAGCCACACAGAGTGTATTGTAACATTGTTTTTCTCTGATGAGTTGAACACAGATTGAAGTTTCTCTTTGAAGATTGGAGTGTGAACTGTCGGTAAACTTTACAGCCAATTCAGCACAGATTGTTACAAATTATAATACTCATTGAACACAACAACATAGGAACATGGACATTTTTGGGTGTAACATATTCACCACTTTCTATTACTAATTCTACTACTATAATGAATAAAATGTTTTGACTTTGGAGAACTATTGTAAAACCTACAGGGCAGAAGGCACATTTGATCAGAGATGCACACTGCAACAGTGATGCAATGTTTGTAGAGATTTGGAGGAATTTCTTATACACTTGGGTCAAACTCAAAGGACAAAACAGTCCAGGGTATAGAAGTCAAGGCTCGAGAAGACCCATACAGATAGTGACATGCTATTAAGTTATCAGTGTCTTACCTGATGCTGAGGGATGTGGGCCTAATCCAGTTGAGTTGTCTGGTAACCACAAGGTATCTCTCCAAAGGATGACCACCAAAGAAAGTAATACATGGGAGGCTGTTTCATTGTTACAGCTGATTTTTTCAGGTTGCAAAACAAACTGTTTAGTTTAGATTTCAACAACCAGATTAAATGTTTACATATGTTATTTATTATTATTATTATTATTATTATTATTATTATTATTATTATTATTATTATTATTATTATTATTTGTATTTGTATTTTTGATTATAGAAAATAGCACTGTTATAACTTATTTTAATAGCCGTTGTCGTTAACTTAAAATATTATGCAAAGTCATTTTAAAAGTTTAAAAATTATACACTAATACGTTCTCATTCCTAATTCTTGTTAACTTGGAAAAGATAAGTTTCTTAGTTTTTTATTATTTTTTTTGTTTTTTTTATTGGGATGATTCACACGAGCAAACGCGAACGTCAATCATCCCGTGATCGAGGGTCTTTGAAACCGCGCATGCGTGGAAGCCGCTAAGTTCCGTCTTCAGTTCCGTACACAACAAGTGGATTCTCAGTGAAAAAAGGCTTTGACTTCACCGAGCGGATGCGCGCAAACACAGAGGTAAACTTTATTTTCAGCAATTTTACAGAGTATGTCTTTTGTTGTGATGAGCAAAAGCGTCTAGTTTCACTTTTGGCGCGCAGTGGTCAAATGTGTTTAAAGTACAATAACAACTGGCTACAGTTTAGTTTTAGTGTTGTTAAAGGTAAGAAAACACCTAGATGGGGTTAAACATTTAAGTAGTGACTCATGGTGAAAATATCAGAGAGCAGCTGTCAGACGAGTTTTCGCAATTAAGCCTCAACAAAAGCTGATGTATTATTTCCAATCCTCATATTTAACTGGGCGTGTTTTTGCCATGTAACTAGACTTAAGTAATAAAAAAATAAAAATAAAACAGAGTTAATACTTAAACAACCCAGTGCGACTTTATTGAGTCTCGTGACATGTCCGCGTGGTGGACCCTGTTTAGTCTGGGAAAGGTGTGGCCCCCGGGCCGCGTTTAGACCTAATCGTGATCAAACTTGAATCAACAAACTTAAGATGTATTGATCAAGTCTATTTTTGTGTGTGATAGTGTATCATTACAATTTTTCTGTCTTAAATTTTCAGCATTGTGTCCCCATTGCAGTGCAGTCTTGTGGTTTGGAATGGAAATGATCAGATTGTTACACATGTTCCTCTTCTGTGTGGTTTCTTAAAGAAGATGTTTGTTTGAAAGTTATGGCTATTATTAGTGCAGTAGAACTGTTTGTCACATCTTTGCTTTTGGGTATTTGGCATAGCTGAGCAAAGATAATTTATCAAATATTAAGCCAGTAAAACACTTTGATAATAACTTGTGTTTTATTTCTAATTTTCACAGTGGGATAGCCATGTCGTCTGAATGGTGGAATCAGTGGGTTATTTCCAATGGCAGCTCTCCTTTAAACTTCACAGGATGCTTCAGCTCCAACACCAGCAGTGTCCTGTTTGGGAACAACTTTGGAGGGATACCGGTTGTGCTTCTTCTGGACTTCTGTGTCTTCACCGTATGCATCCTCTTTGCAAAGTGCTTACATGTTTTGTTTTTATAACTTGTCTATTTAAATGTACTTATTTTTTATCCCTCGATAGTTCCTTTTGATAATTTTCTCTATTATACGAAAACAATTCTGGGACTTTGGACGGTTAGCGCTGGTCGCTGAAAATGAGGGGTATGTTGACTAATTCTGCTATAACCTTTTTAACATTACTATTGTTTGGTTAAATTATTAAAAAAAAAAAAGAATTAAATGATTAATGATCAAATAATTAGTCATTATTTATTTTTCTGTTAGGTTTAATGAGTTTGGACACCGTGACTATGGTCGCATGTCATCCCTTCTGTCAAGCACAGATGAACACGACCATGAATTGGTTTGTAAAAAAAATAATAAAATCATAATTTATATCAATAGACAGTATACAGTATTTTAAATAATTTTTTACCTTTCTTGTTGTTTAGGGCTTTTTCTCATGGATGCCTTACATTGTGAGAATGGAGTCAGTATCTCAGCTATTACACTTAATCTCAGATTTCCATCAAGTGTCTTAAATATACTTTGCTTCTTAATTACAGGGATGACAAAATTAAAGATAAATGTGGCATAGATGCTACAAATTACCTCTCTTTTCAACGTAATTTGATTTTATTACTTGTTGTCATAACTGTTGCCTCCCTTGGAATTATTTTGCCTGTGAACCTGACCGGGGACCTTTTAGGTAATAATAAAACTCAATATAATGTACTATAAAGTTTTAATATAATGTAAATGTAAATTGCATTAATGATTATTTTTGATTTTACATAGAAAACAACCCACTAAATTTTGGAAGGACAACAATAGGCAATCTTCAAAGTGGGTAAGGGCTACGGCATTACATAAACTGCCATCTTATTGGTCTACTACTCTATATAATTGAAATGTTTTTGGCTGACTATACTTGTTGTCCAGGGATATGCTGCTATGGCTGCACACAGTCTTTGCAGTACTTTACTTGATACTGACAGTTGTTTTTCTACGACGACACACTTCACAAATGAAAGACATGCGGAAAGAAATAGTAAGCCTATAAAACACACACATATACACACGCATATATACACACAGACGCACACACACACACACACATTAAACCTTGTAAAACTGAAAATGCATTTTTTTTTTTCAGGAGAGAAATGCATTGTTTGTGACTTCAGTGCCAAAAACAGCAACAGAAGATGCTATTAGGTCTCATTTTACGTAAGTATCCTTCAGTAGCACAGGTCTTTCATAGCAAATTTAACCTTGTGTCCAATGTCCTTGTTGTTTGATCACTTCCAGAGAAGCGTACCCAACCTGCCGTGTGTGTGATGTGACTCTGGGCTTTGATGTGGCTAAACTCATGCACCTTGATAAAGAAAGGTACTCTAGATAGAGTGTTTGGTAAATATAAACTAATAGATAAGTAACACTGTTTTTATACTTTACTGTAATACTTTTTACAGTGGTGTGCCACAAGTATCATATTTTAGAGATATTAGTAATGCATTATTGAAATTGTTTCTACATACTTATTGTTGCTGTATATTTTGGCACATTTTGGCACATTATACTCATTATATAGTGGCAATATATAGTGGGCCAGAGTCACTCTGTATTCACACATAAGCATTTGAAGAGTGACCCTTGTAAAGACAGGACGTGTTACTATAGTAATGACTGGGTGTAACTTAAATGGTTGTTGACAAAGTACACTCTGCTAAACATTTAGAATGTGGGTGGATGTTTGCCTTGAGTTGTCTCCTCGACATGTTTCTAACATGTGCTTGCACTTTTTGTATTGTGTAAGAATACGTGCTGGAAAAAACCTGCGCTACTACGAAAAAGTGTTTCAGAATACAGGCCAACGTGAAATGATCAGCCCCAGAGTGTGTGGTCACCTCTGCTGTTGTGCCTCATGTGAAAAGGTGAGACAAATTTAAAAAGTAATTAAATATTCAGTACTGTGTAAGCCAGTTACACTAAAAACACTTTTTTACACTTTTTAGGGTAGTAAAATTTAATATATGGACACACATTAAAAAGAGAACTCTGCTAAAGCACTAGTTCTCTTTAGCAATCGCTGAAATAAATTGCACAACTGACAATTTTCCACACAAATATGTTGTTTTATGCTTCTTATTGATTATAAATTATATACACAATTTCAAAATATATTATAGCTTAAAGAAGACACATTATGCTTTTTAGGGTAGTAAAATTTAATATATGTAGATCATTACTGCATTTTGTTCATTATAACACAACACAAAACTGATCTAAAAATGCTTAATAATAAAACTGACTACTCTTGAAAACTGAAGAACTGCCAGCCAGTTCCTCATAGTGGCGTTTCTCTGTAGGAAGTGGAATTGAGTGAAACTAGGACTTTGCAGAAGACTTAAACCTCAAAGGCAGGACAATACAGGATTAGTCAAATATGCAAGAATCAATAGCATTTCAACTTGGAGTGATGAGGGAACATATTGTTAAAAACTCATTGTAGTTGATTTTACATAATATATCTTTTTTAACCAGTTAACACTAAGTAATGTATGCCTTGTATTTGTTCATTTAGGTTGATGCCATAGACTTCTACAGCAACAAAGAAAAGCTGTTACTTGAAGATTTCCGACAGGAAGCAGAAAAGGTCCCAGATCATCCTTTGGGAATTGCATTTGTGACACTGCAGAATGAGAGAATGGCCAAGTTGTAAGTATAAACATTTTCAATTTTTTAATGTTAGCAATGATAATATAATGTCAGCAATGGTAATATATTAGTCACTGCCTACAGTTTTATCTCATAATTCTGATTTTCTTTCTTTCAGCATATTAAAAGATTTTAACGCAGTGGATTGTAGCCAGAATTGCTGTTGTGGAAGAGAGCGTCAGCCCTCCCAGTATACTGCATCTCTGAAAGTGAACAAGTGGACAGTTAGTTTTGCACCACATCCTAAAAATGTGTACTGGTAAGATAAGCACTACTTCTTACTTCGTCATTTCTGTGCTTTTGTTACCTGGTCATGTGGTGTATTCACATGGTTATCTTTACTTCTAACTTGTAAACTGTTCTAGGAATTTCTTAATTTGTATTTTATTATTATTATTTTATTTTATTTTTATTGTTTTAACTGCTATAGTGTCTTTTTAACACCTGTCCACTGGGGACTTTTAAAGGGGTTTAGAGTCGAGAAAGGAATGTTAAAAGTCCTACATATAAGTACAAATTTACATAAGACATGACCTCAAACATTATGCGAGCAGCTCAGGGCAAAGTGTCAGAGTCCTGTAGAGCATGTTTAGGTCTGTCTTGCAGAGGAATGTTGAGATAATTGAGATTTTCTGCTTATGAGTCACGTGGTTGTGTTCTGATGTTCTGACAGGGAAAACCTCTCTGTGCGGGGTGTAATGTGGTACCTGCGCTACATACCACTCAACATTTTACTGTTTTTAATTCTGACCTTCCTGACAACTCCCACCATCATCATCAACACCATGGACAAGTTCAATGTTACTAAGCCCATAAAAGATCTTAATGTAAGAATTGTATATCTTGCTTTTGCTGCTTCTGCCATATGTTACATTACATTTGAATAATCCTTTAAATTGACTGTGAAAGTTTTTACACTATGGCCTTTGTGTCATTTCAGAGCCCTATAATCACTCAGTTCTTCCCCACTCTCCTGCTTTGGTCCTTCTCTGCCCTGCTGCCCACTGTAGTCTACTACTCCACGCTTGGAGAGGCCCATTGGAGCAGGTAAGACATTGGTAGTCATTTTATTTGTCCAAGAACAATTTATAATTTTCATTTTTTTTCTCTTTCTCTTTGCCTGTTTCTAGGTCCAGTGAGCAATTGAGTATGATGAGGAAGCTCTATTTTTTCCTGCTTTTCATGGTGCTTATACTGCCATCACTTGGACTAACAAGGTACTGTGGTCAGTTTATGTTTTTGTTATCAATTCAAAGTTAATGTAACAAAAACGTATATCTTTTTGTTTTATAGTACTTATCATGTTTTTGTTATATTCTACATTTTTGTAAATTTTTGTTCATGTTTTTGTCCAGTCTTGCTGTTTTCTTCAGATGGCTGTTTGATAAGAATTTTTTAGGAGATGGATGGCTTAACGGAAAACTAAGATTTGAGTAAGTAATTGTTTCTATAATTTAAAAAAAATCATAACTTTTTGAAATTTGGGCTTTATACAGACACTTCTCATCTTTACCAGGTGTGTGTTCCTCCCTGACCAAGGAGCTTTTTTCGTTAACTACGTCATCGCCGCAGCTCTGGTGGGCTCTGGCATGGAGCTGTTACGCTTGCCGGGGTTACTGCTCTACACAATTCGCCTGATCTGTGCCCGTTCTGCTGCCGAAAGGAAATATGTGAAGCAGGTTTGTTCTAATGTTTCTTTTAAAAATGGTATCAAAATGGTATTGTTATTTTAAGGACTATATGGTATTTTTTGTTTGCAGAATCAAGCCTATGAGTTTGAATATGGGGCAATGTACGGCTGGAGCCTCTGTGTGTTCACTGTAATCATGGCCTACAGCGTCATATGTCCTATTATTGTACCTTTTGGTAAGAACCCTCTACATCTTTTATAGCAGTGGTCTGAATGTATAAAACTGGAGAACCATTTTACTCCTACTTAAATTGATTTTCAACAGGCAAATTTAAAAATTTATTTTCTGTTGATCTTTTTCAAGTAATTACAATGTCAGGCCTGCATAAATCTATATTTGACATTTATATTAAGCATTTTTAGTGTTGTTTTCTGTACATGAATTGGCTACAACCTTAAAAAAATGTTATGTGGTGCGACCAAGAATAACCTTAACATTTTTTTATTTTCTAAAACATGGTTGGGATATTTATCTACATTCTGCATAATATGAATGAATAATATTGATATTTGAAAACATGATATTTTTAAAAATGGATACACTACATATTTGTTTGAATATTATGGGGTAAAGATCTATTCAAGAAAGCTGAAATTTCATGTGGGACTACAAAACACTTCAGAAAATATGCCAAAAACAAAAGAAAATAAATTTGATTAGATTTAGAATTATAAAATGTAATTTTGTAATTTTAAAGCAGTTTAAAAATCAGCATTTAAGGACACCACATCACATTTTAACACTTTAAGTACAAAAACATGCATAATAACTAATGATTTCTGAAAAAAATTATTTGGTTGGAGGTCAGAGGTTCTGGAGGTATGTGGTGAATTATTGTGAAATTTGACTGAAGAAATTTAAAATTGGACAGACGGCCCATATGCATGACATGTATTTATATTACATAAACTACATAAGATGGCCCACAATGTATTTTTATATGTAATTTACTACACTGACTTTATGTATATTCCAGGTCTACTGTATATGTTACTGAAGCACCTAGTGGACAAACACAACCTGTACTTTGCCTACCTCCCTGCGAGCCTGGACAAAATGGTGCACATTGGAGCTGTCAATCAAGCCATGGCTGCTCCCATCATCTGCCTTATATGGCTATACTTCTTCTCTGTGCTCAGGACTGGTTAGAAATACTTTAAAATTTATCATGTGGATCTGCTTTCTGTGGTGTACGTAGTTCATTTTTTTTCTTTTGTTAATCTGTATCTAGGTTTTATGGCAGCCACATCCCTTTTCACACTTGTGGTGCTGTGTATCACTATCGGCATCTGCCTTAGCTACACCTGCTTTGGCTTTTTCAAGTATCTCAGTCCACACAATTACAAGGTGAGTTTTTATATAACCTAACTTATTTAATGGGCAGAATAGAAAATATATCTAACAACTTTTTACTATGTTTAAATGCAGGTTTCAGAGGAGGATGAAGATGCAGGGGAAGGAGCAGATGAAAAGACCATGGTAATTTTAATTCTCATGATTTTTAAAACCTTAAAAGCCCTGTACCTGATGAACCATGAGTTCAAACCACTTAGTCTCTTCAGTCACACATCTGTTGAACCGTGATAGACACAGAAATTCAGTTGTTTTCACATAGTTCCCATCCAACAAAAAGCCCTTTATAGTGCACGGATGCTATCTTTATGTCTGTTTGTTTTTTTTCACCCTAAAACATCAACTTTCTGGTGTCAAGGGCATTGTCTTCAAATACAAGATGAAAATTAACAAACATTTTATTTCTCTGAGCTAGTACTGACAGTTGTACCTTCTCTTTTATAGGTCTACCTTCCCAGAGTGCTCAATACCAAATCTCCAGCTCAGCCCCAGCAAGAGGAGGAGTCTGCAAAGGCAAACTTTTATGGTTCAACAGAGGACAGCCCTGTCGGTGACACAAGTGCAGTGGAGGACATTGCTTCAGACACATGAGTGAACTGTATTAAAAATATTCATAATTTTATATGCCAAATGTACACAGCCAGTAAGGTATTGTTGCTTGATATTTTTCATGAAAACATAATACTTAAATCATCGCTCCAAATGCCAAAGTAATGAAGAAGACAAATATTGTTACTGTATAATACCAGTGGTAACCTGCCAAGGGAATCTCCTTTTTAAGTGCACTTTTATACTTTTAAGAGGTCTATTTATTAACTACTTTACTGTTTTGTCCCTGGCTTATTGAAGGTTTAGAAATTGATGTCATTAACATTCTTGGGGTGTGAAGCCTGTGAGTACTGCTCTTGTCTGTTTCTGTCACCACTTTCATTCTAGACAATGTAGGTCAAATGTTTTGCCTAAGGACACAACAACAGTTTTTGCTACTGACGCCCCATTGTGGCACCAGGTGGTCTCCCATCTAATTACTCACCAGGCCCAGCCCTGATTAGCTTAGATCTGATGAGATCAGGCTTTGACAAAGAGGTTTGGCCAGATGTTTTGTATTCTTAAACAAGTGCCTCACCCATAAAAGTACAATCACAAGCTAGTTAGCATTAGCCAGTCACAGACTCCTGAAAATGTGTTGATGTCAGTGTGATGTCATTGCAAAGTATCAATTTAATGTAATTGTAATTGTCATGTGCACTTTTTGATGAAACAACAATGATGTATTTGCTACCTTAGCCAATGTACAATATTTTTTTTCAAGAAGGAGTATTGCCATATACACATTGTCACTGGAGGGCACTGTTTGCCTACTTTAAAACTTCACTTGGCTTTAAACACACACCACTACTTATAGTATGCCTAAGTTATTCAAGTGCTGGAATGAATGTTTTAGTGTGTAACTTTTCCAGTAGCTCTGCCCCCTCACCTGATCCTTTCGTGCTGAGCGTCTTTTGTATAGCTGTCTTTCCCTGTTGGTCACACCACCTGCCTCAGCTAAAAGAAAGCGTAGTGGCCACAGTTGTTAAATTTGGCTAATGAAGTGTACTGCTATTGTTACAATTGTATACAAAACTACTGAGTATAAGAGATCAGGAAACTTTGTAATGTTTACAAAACAGATGAATGTCCTTTATCTTAGCATTAAACATTTGTATAATTCATTTATTTAGTTTTGCACCATCTCTACATACAAATTGGCTTAGGTCATTTAAAACAGTCATTGTGATATAGCTGCATACATCGGTATTATGGCAGTATTTAAGAAATATGAAAATACAAAAGGTTGCAGAAGAGAAATGGTTAAATTTATAATGAGATAAAATGAACTTATGTAACAGAATGTCATGAGAAAACAATGCCTGGTTAGAATGCAAAACCACTAATAAGTTGCAGATACTGTATTCTCATGTGGTCTAAATGTTTTACATCTGATATCAAAACACAACTAACAATGGCTTTGCATGTGTTGTGTATGTGATGGTTGTTCTCGCTCAATAAAGTAGGATTTCTGCGAATAGCTCAGCCAATGACACACTATATTCTGACCCAACTCCCGACCACAGGGTAAAACTTCAAATACTGTCAGTGCCTAAATGTATTCTCAACAGGAAAAAATATTCCAGTTGTGGAAACAGAGTTTCACATTTCCTGAACATTTTTTTTATAACATGATGATCTACCAAATGTTGCAAAACAACTTTTTTAAGGTGCATAAACGATGTGTGGTATTTTCTTGGCACTGTGTTTTGTTACTGTATGATTTGCAGGAAGGTTGGGAGAGTTTTTAAATAAATACAAACTAAATTTACTGAAGCCCTTATTTCTTACACCCTTCAAATGTACACACAAATCATATATTGATGCAGTTATTCTATGCAAGTTTAAATCCAGAATAGAAATACATTTATGAGTAGATTTCAAACTTTTTAAGATTGCATTGATATTGGAGATGTTTTTGCTAACTTTTGATACAACTATTAATTTATGCTTTTCCTTATATGCAGCCTGGTGAACCTGCTGCCCCCAGTCACAGTATTGTTGCGTCTGTGTCTTTGTAAAACACAGACACTATTATGCAGTCACTCCACTTCCTCTTCTCTCTCAGCATTCACTTAATTGTACACTCCCAGGCTGCGAGAACCAAGTAAGAGCTTATTTGTGTGTCCGTATGTGTGTATCAAATAAGAATTAGACCCATTTGGATCTCCGGGTCTGGTCGTTTAGGGTCAAGTTTTCTTCATGTCACCCTCAAGATCGATGGATGTGACCCCCGGGTGCCCCGATTTGTATACAAACATTGCTGGAGCCAATCAGGATGCAGCGTGGGATAGTGCCAGCCAATCAGAGCCCCGGGCCTTGGTGTTCTGTGGCACTCCCATCTTTTGTCGGTCAGGATTAGCTCCGTGGTAACGGTGGTCTCTGGGGAGCCGAGGTTCCCAGAGCTGTGGGACGGGTCTACAAACACTACTGCTGCTGATGAGAGAGGTACTTCTGTCTAAGGGCCAATGGGGTTGAAAGAGCAGTGTACATCTTGTTACTTCTGCTACAAACTCCCCCACTCTCTCACTATAATGAGGTACCATCCAATTCCAGAAGTGCTCAAAATATGTACTTACTTGAAATGACATGTACAGTAGCCTCTAAAAACATTCAACAAAGTTAGATATTATGTCCACATATTTCCCAAATGTAGAAAGCATAGACCATTTTATTATTTTACAGATTGTAGGTCTATAAAAATAACACTCTCAGACTACAGGGTTTCAGTTTTGTATTGCATATAACATTTGAGAAGTTTTTTTTCTATTAAAAATATGTATTTAAATTGTTAATTGCTATGGAACAGGTCCTATTTTCTCATCATTTTGAAACCCATATTGAAGCATTTTACAATTACACAAAATCTACTTATATTTATACCACATTACAACTGCAAATCTAATTACTTGCTATGCCTTAATTTTAAATACTGGAGTGTGAGTGGGTAAAAAGTTGTAGCCTGTCTTCTTCAGTTCCCCCATCAATTTAAGTGTAGATGCCAACATTAGTGGGTTTGTGTGCGTTGGTGAAGAGGCAGTCTCTAGTCTGCTTGTATGTGGAGCACAGAGAAGAGAAGTCACCCCACTCTCTGGCTTTCTCAATGGGCCAACAGAGCTCTGAGCCAAGCTGCTGAGCTCACCACTGCTGACCAATCACATGACTCCAAAAAGACCTTTGTTTGGGAAATCACAGCCACCACTATGAGGCAGCCAGTGAATGCACTGGAGGAAAAAGCATATGAATAAAACAATAAATACAACCTATATAGATTGCATACTCTAGGTTCTTTAATTTGAATGCATTTCGAGATAGCATTTTTAATACCAGGGTTTTGTTTTATGCTTCCTTAAATTTCTCTTATTTTTTTGTTTCTTTTGATTCTTAATTGTCACTCATCACATTGTGTTTTTCATATTTCATATTACTACATGCAATGGCACTTTATCCTACATAAGCCTAAAACAAACTTGAACTTGGCTAATGTTTAAAGACAACCTTATAGCATAATGAGAACAGTGCATGTGAGGTGACTGAGTGAAGGGGCATCCTTGAGTGCAGGATCTGTCTGACTCTTTTATTGTTGAAAATTATTTGTTGGAAAGCAGCCAGGTGTGTTTAGTGGGCAACTTCAGCTACACACGGTTTTCATTGGGCTCTGGACCCAGACCAAGAAACACCAGCAAAGAGTTCATTTAATGTCCATTTAAAATGGAGTACACAGGGGATTTAAACACCACTCTGTCTGAAATCCAAACAAGAAAAACACTCATGTCAAATTACTTTAAGTCCTAATGCAATAATAAAAACACCAGAGGTCTATGACCCAATCCAAGAAACTATTAGAGAAGGCGGTTTTCCCATTTTTGCAACACATTGTTTTTGCTGTCTATCTATGCAATTTTTAAAAATGCAGCAACAGCAACTCATACTTTGTTACTAAAAGGCCTACTTGTCTCAATGAACAAAAGAAAAAGCATGCTGCAAAGTGAAGTTAAAATGTTCATGTTGGTTTTCTGGCACTATTGCTTTACACTCCCTTCTGCCAAGCATGCAATAGCCTAACATTAGTTCGATCCAAGCATACATCCTGCCAGCTGTGCATAAGGCTTAGCTAAATCTGCCTATGACACTTGATGAAAAACTGCCAGTCCACAGTCCCACCCTTGGAGAGGGTTAAGCCCGTCAGCACCAAGTGACAAAAAAGTTAATGGCCCATTTATTTAGTAATTTATTTATTTACCCTACAATTTTAAGTTAAATGTAGTAGTTATATTTAATGACAGTGTACATAGCAAATGAAAAAGAAGACGAAAAGTTAAGATAAGCAAACCGTTGTCATGGCAACCCATTTGTTGTCACTAGCAACTAAACTGGCGTGAGGCTACGGTACATGCAACTTTAGCATTTGTAAGCTAACTTAGCTTGAGAAACGTGTTAAAGTTACCATAAACCCGCTTAGTTTGTTCATGTTTTCTGTTTAGCGTTTAGAACAATGGACTCAAACTCGTTATTATACGCTTTGGACCTCGTGACCGGTAGCGGCCACACTTTGACTGTGGAGGAAAAGACTGTTCTGAGCACTTCGCTGGTGATTCTGAAGAAGAATTTCAAGTTTAATAGAGTCTTATTTTGGGGTAAAATATTAGGATTAAAAAACGACTATTTTATTGCTCAAGGGCGAGGAGAAGACGAGATGCAAGACCAGAAGTACCTCTACAGGTAAATTCAGTCATTAGTATGTATGGTCTCTAATACTAATTAAATAGCCTTGTTTAATAAGTTGTTCTTTTGTCCCAGCATCAATTGCATGGACTGGCACCTGCTGCCCCCTGCCACTGACTCCATGATCCGGGAGGTGTTTAAAGCTGCCAGAGGTCGCTTCATGGGTGACCCCTCACATGTTTATGAGGATGTTGAGATTCAGAAAAAAGGGGAAGGTGAAGAGGCTGTAGCAGAGGAATTAATGGTAAGTGATGCTTTTACACTGCTATACTCCAAGTGGATATTGTACACTATTGCTAAAATACTGTGTTTTGTCGCAGATTAAAGTGACAGAGGAAAACAGACTGGCAGTGGCAGTTTATCAAATAGATCAGGAAGTGTCTGTGGTTCCAAGAGGCGCATTTATCAAAAGTCCACATGGGCTGGTGCAAGTAAACCGCAGCTTTGGAGGTGAATTGTACTATTATACTAGTAGTACTACCATCTTATCCTCATCCAATTTGATAAGTAAACCTCTGTGTACATTTTCCAGGCCTATCTTATTCAGAAGCTGGAAAGCTGGCTAATTTCCTGCATTTCACTAAACAAAAGAATATGAAGAAAAGATCTATTCTAGAAATGGCTGATCTGAACCCTGTGATGGACTTCATGGATCTACTCAGTGATGATATTCCCAAAGGTAAGCAAGCACAGCTTAGTACACAGTTTCCATTAACTTTATTAGTCAAAATACATTTAACAGTCATTTTCCAAAGTGTGCTCCAAATGTTATCCTCGATTAAATCCCAGTGAATCACGGACATGGCACTGAATGCACACAGCCAGATGCTTTTTTAAAGATGTCTTTTCCCATAATATTTGGTCTGGCATAAATTATCACTCTCATTGTCTGCTCAGACCACCAAATAAAGTTGCTTTTGTGGAGGAAGAGTTTTCATTAGTTTTCTTATCAATTTCTGATTAAAGTGACAGAGCTTCTATTTTCAGTATGAAAAGAAATTCAGCAGGGAATTTGGTGAAGATTCAGTGGACTCAGTGTTGTCAGAATAGTACAAGGCTTGCACATATATACTGTATTATTGGAACCAAGCTATAATAATATTCCTCACTCTAATTGCCTTAAACATTCTCATTCATATGGGAAATTAGTGACCAAGTAAAGCCAAATAATTATAATTAATTTTTGGAGAGTAGATTAAGACTTTCAAACAAAAATGGTCATCCAATATCTAAATAATCTTCACATCTCTAGTTGAATCATTTATTTAGATGTATGAAACAGTACACCAGTAATAGATTAAAGACATTTAAACTGTGTTTAGCAGTAGTGCATTAGTGAAAGTGTGCTACATAAAAGTGTATATTGAAACACATTTTACCGGAGATTCCTCTGTGTCTGTGGTCCAGTGTAACAGCAGGAGAGGATGTGTGCTTTAGAGGAGTAAAAATGTTTAGTGCCTGTGACTAAGCTCGCCAGTCTTTGATTTAGGAGTGTTCCGTGCACTGTGTATGTTTGCGTGTGTTCTCCGCTGCAGACATTACACAGCTGTCTCAAGGCCTCTCTCTGAGCAGTCTCTTGTTGTACTGTTCCCTACATACTGTTTAAAATCTCTGTGTCCGGAGTATATGGCATTTTCCTTCTCCTACTTAAAGACAGGTGCCCCCATTTCAGAAATCCATTCAAGCATTTTATCATAGAGGGACTTCAGCTTGTTTTCACTTATATCCAACTCACTGCAGCATACTGATTTTAGTGATGCATTGTTGGCCCATGAATTTGTCACACCCAAACTGCAACAGGTTTGACTGTGAATAGCACAAAAGCAATGATTTATTGAAGGATTTCCCTGGAGTGGCATGACGTGACTGCATCAAACATCCTTACTTCCCGTCTTAAAAAGTAAAGCCAGCTATAGACAGCTGTGTAAAGAAAGCAAGGCCATGCACACTATAACAGTGTTGTATCAGGGTTTTCAAGGTAATCCTGGATGCTATTATTTTCAGTTTGTAAGGAAATAAAAAAATATCCAAACTAAATAAGTACATCCCAAAACCATGTTACAACGTATGTATTATTATGACTCTCAGGAAAGCTAAATATGGGGAAAAAATCGTTTTCTTTCTTTCTTTGTTACTTATAACAAAGCCCTGTCTGGTTGTTGATTTAAACACACCCCTCTCCTAACAACAGCATTTCATCGCTGGTGGGAATAATCAGCCACTTCACCTACTTGTATATCAAATGCTATGGATGAAAAGGATTTCAACCAAAAATGTGATTAATCAAATTTTGATGTTGGCTACATGTTTTTTTTATTAATACATTAATTTGTATAATTCTAGGCTCGTGGCACTTGCGGCTTGAATGCGCCAACCAAGTGTGTGTGATCCGGAGTCACCTGTGGCTCGGACTGACCTTCTACCACATCCCAATGACCCCACAGCATGGCTACATCTACATTGGAGATGGCACAAGGAACCTGGACCTGCCTTTTATGCTTTAAAGAATTCTTTGTTGGTATTTTAAGAGACAAATGAATATGTACAATCACTCAAATATTTAGTACAGTCTTACCTCAATCCAAATGATGAGGCAGAGAAAATGTCAATATTTTATTAGTTGCACATCTGAGAGTGAGTAAACAATACATACAACCTACTTTGAACTTGTGATGCTGAGCTAAATTAACTTGTTGATGACTTCACCTCAAGGGCTTTCTGAGAACCAGCAGCAGAGAGCAAATGGAAGGCTTTGGGTGAGGTTAAGCAGCTTTATAAACATTTGGTCGAATAAATACAGATGGAAAGAGGTTTCCAGAAAAGTATTTTTTGAGAGGGTGAGTCCAGTTGCCTGGGAAAAAGTTCAATTTGGGACAAAACAAAATCCACTTGATACTTTTTAATCAGTGTTTGATGCACATTCGTTTGACACCATAACGCACATTGTCCTGAAGCAAAGGGTTTCCTACATGCATGGGCTTCTTTTTCCACTTCAGTCCTTTTTTGTAGATGGGCTTCACTGTGTCGATAGACCAACGTGTCAGGTATCTAAGACACAAAACAAAATGTTTAAAAGTATGTTTTCATTAGTTAAAGTTTTGATGCCATCAGATAAACAATACAACATTAATTTGATTAAGATTATACATGTATACACTAATACATCAGCAGTTATTGTATGGGAATTGCCTGTGTGAAGTAAATTACATGATTTTTTGTTACTTCAAAATAACATTATCTAATAATTACATTATTTGGATATAAAAGTTTAATATAACTCAACATTCAATGACAATTCTCACTGTGTGACAAAATGAATAGAATATGCTAAAATAATCGTAATATACCTGTTGAGTTTGGGTCTAGGGTTCTTGGTAGATGGGACATGACCCTCTGGAAGTTTTGGTCTGTGGTCTGGGAGCAGACCTAACAGGACAATGCAAGACATATAATACATAATGATAATAAATAATAATAATAATAATAATAATAATAATAATAATAATAATAATATTAAAGACATTATGGAACACCAGAGGACAGTAAATACACACTCACACACCTGCTCTGTGAGCCATCTGCACACACGCGGAAATCTTACAGTGTTCCTCAGAACAGAGACCAGTGATTCTCCGTGGCAGCATCCCTCCATCTGACCGGATAAACTGACTTAACAGCAACACATCCTGACACAAAGAGATCACATAGAAATCACTCATCTTTATATGGGAAGGCAATCATTGTGACCATACTGAATTAATATATATTTCAAAATAATTACTGTACTTTAGTTTAGAAATTAACATTTTTACCATATCCACAAAAGATAAAACATAACATAAGTATCTTACTGTATAATTGTATTTGTGTTGGAGATTCCACCTGTAGATGGGACATTTGGCTGCAGGATTTGGGGGTTCTGGAGCTGGTGGTGTATCCAGTATTTTACCTTCAAGCTGTTGCAGAAAATGTTTTACACAACTCATAATTCATACATAATACAATACATAACATTTTATTAAATGAGTGACACATTTTTACTTACAGTTGTTGTCTTGCCTTCATGCTTCTCCACCACTGAAAAACGCGAATCAAAATAAATCCCAGAGTCAAAGGTGAACCTCAACAAAATGTTTTTGGAAGTAAAAAGCAAATAGTTACATCTGTGCGCTAAGTCCGCGGATTTAGCGGTTTTCTAAGGCTTCATCATAGACTATGGGCTACATAGAGCTAGCCTCGACAACGTCAGTTCTTATGTTTGGAGACACTTACCCTTTCGAATCCCTCTGCTCTGCACCGCCAGTACTGAAACTAAAGATCCATTTACATTTTGAAGATTAGATGTACTGTTACACAGCTTTAAACTATTAAATGAGGTCCACATAGACCTGAACATGCTGCGAGCAGCCATATTTACTTTCTGACCTTCGCATGCATCTCTCTTCCTGTTCGTAAATCTCGCGAGACGGACAAAACTGCAAACTGCGGGGCTTTGTGCATCGCATGCCAGACGTTTCTCTCACGCAGGTAAATCAAATCCAACTTTTACAGATGTTTCATGAAGTGACAACTACTTCTGTAATATATACTTCTGCATGAAAATAATACAGACTCATTTATCTACAAACTAAATAAAAATCATGTTTCTCAGGCTTAGGCCAAACTCGTGCAGACATAGGAGATCGTTAACAGATTTTGTTGTCCAGATAAAACGACCTAACACAAAGTTTGTTCAACACAAAGTTATCTTAGGAACACAGCTGTGTTTAAGCTGCAACAATTAAAATCATGTAGCCTGCATCAGCCTGAATTTAATTATTCATATATAATAATATAATATAATATAGTAAAGATAATAATATATATGCATTGTATGCATTTTTTGTTTCATTTGTGTTAGAAACTGATCTTGGGTTTCTTAGGTTCATGTTTATATACATAAACTATTTTCCCTTGCAAGCTGTCATCAACCATAAAGAACCTAAAAGAATATGTATGTTTATGCATGACCATTGAGCAGTGAGATCATTGAAAGAAACCATTGTCTTGTTGATCAAATCCCTTCATTAAGGACACTTCACTGCATCGGACATGGCTGTGCTTTAATGCAGCCTAAAAAAATGGTGTTTTAAGTGTCTGGCCTCCATCACTGGCTTTGATATTTAAATGAAACATAGCCTTGTACAAACAGGCCCCAGAGCTGAGGAAGAGCAGGGAGAGTAAATCAGATAGGATTTCCCCACATGAAAAGAACTTGTCTGACATTTTCACAGCCTGCACCGGGGGACACTGAGCCAATGTTGCTTCGATGTCATGGTGGGGAAGTTATTGCTGTGTGGAAAAGGTTAGCGTCTTCTTCACCCTTGCTTTTTGCTAAATAAACTGCTCAAACGCAGCGTGGAGCAAGGGCCCAAGTGGAGATAAGTGTCCACGGTCACATTGCACAAAAACAAATCTCACTCGGCCTGTCTGCATTCCCCTTTTATTGTCACACGGCTTGGTTTGTTTTGTCTTTAATGTTTGGCTGCACACTGGAGGGCCCCTGCTATTTCCTACTCGAGGGCCTGAACATAAGATCTGCTACATAATCATGGGATTTATTCTCTTACAGTTGTCATTATAACTATTTAAATGACTCTTTCTGAGATCTTCCTGAAGTTGCTGGCATCCCAAATTGATGGACACAGTCTGGTATGTAATTAAGGTGCTGCACTAAGCAGCATCACTAAGAGGTTTTCCTGGGTGATTAACTTGTGAGCCTTTTTGCATCCAAGGAAGTCAGCTGAACACAATTAGCTTATTTCAAGGGTTAGGGTTTGCTTAAAGCCTTCAGAACTGGTTATCAAGGTATAAGTCTGCACATTGTGACAAGTGGAAGACACCGCTCAGTACTGAAAAGGCAGGGGCTGTAAGAGCAGATTTATGAGCATCTTCTCTCATATGATGTGCATTAAAGCTTATAGATTCAACCCCCCACCAGTTCTTAAAGCCTTCTCAGTTGCTGCACCCTCCATGGACTCATTTTGGGGAGTACGTGCTAAGTGACATTGGCCTCTTCATCGTCTTTGCTGCTCTTTGAAGAGGCTCTTATCCTGGTTTTCTCTCAGCTTGGCTGCCTACAAGTACGTCAGCTTCCATTTCCCTCGATCCTCTCACGTATGCATACACTTCATTGAGTCTGTCTTTCTCGTATGAGTGCTTATGGTTGACAGGCAGCCCTTGGAGTAAGTTCAATCTCCATGCAGGTTGTGTTGCCGCTGGGACAGCTCCTGAGTTCCAAAGGCTCCTGAGTGGCCCTCTTCAAATGTTTGAAAACATTTTGTACTCCGGTCATGTTTTTTCTGCACAGTAGGATGCAGTTTGTTTTAGTTTTGGGCTATGGCTACCTCCTGAGGTCCAGTCTCCTCTATAGATGAGATGTTTGCCTGACCTCTTAAAGGGTCACCCCCAGCGGTTAGCAACAAGGAAGTGATCTAATTCACAGTGGAATAACACGGTATGGCCAAAGTACAACTAAGGTTGTACATTTGTATTTTTCAATATTTTTTCATTCTGAAATTCAAGGAAGCAGGAGTAATTTTTACAAATGGAACAAAAATGCAGGAAATCCAAATTTTAGCTTATGTGAGATAAAAGTGACTGTTGCTATCAACCAATCACAAAGAAGCAAATATTTACACATTGTCTACTCTTCACACACACAAAAAAGATTATTAATATTTTCTGCAGTTATCTCAAATGTTTCTCCTATATGTGCTACTTGGATTTATTAATATTTGTAGACTTACTGTCCTGAATTGAAACTCCTCTGGATTTGATCCTTGCTTCAGCCACTCCCTCAGTGTCTCCTGCCAGGAGCAGTGGGTGACAGCAGTGTACTCACAGATGGGACCCATCTCCAGCGCCTGAGGAAAACTACCCACACATGGTGAGAACAGGAAAACTCCACAAGACTCCACCCTGGGATCCAATCCAGAATCTGGGATTTAAACCAGGGACCTTCTTACTGTGAGGTGAGAGTGCTATAACCACAGTGCTGCTAAAACTTTAACAATCTTTTTGATGTAATGCAAGGTCTGGAGGGGGGCTAGAAAATCCAAACGGAATGTTTCGCTTTTCTTGACTGAATATGAATGACCCCAGCAGTACCTGTGAGGTCAAACGACAGCCGTTTGCACCTTTGGGCTGACATCTAAATCAACCCTTCTTTTCCTTTTTTACATTACAAATTCTCACTGAGATTTATTGCTCGGTACTTTTTCAGGAACTGCATCTGTTTCAAATAAAGGCCTCTACTTTCACCTGCAGAAGCCCAGGCCTTAAACTCGGCCAGTTTGTCGCTGTTAAAACTTGATACATTGAACATGATCCACGTCAGTTTAGCGCTGCTCTGATTTGTGAAGCGTCGTAGCACAACTTCCACTAACTTCCACTAACTTCCCTTTAACTTCCACTAACTTCCACTAACTTCCACTAACTTCCACTAACTTCCACTAACTTCCACTAACTTCCACTAACTTCCACTAACTTCCACTAACTTCCACTAACTTCCCTTTAACTTCCACTAACTTCCACTAACTTCCCTTTACTTCCCTTTAACTTCTTGAGAGTGGTGGTTGCCATGGACACCAGAGGCATTCACATGGGCCCAGATGGATCTCTCTCTTCTCTGTCTGTCTGTCTCTCTCTCTCTCTCTCTCTCTCTCTCTCTCTCTCTCTCTCTCTCTCTTTTAAATTCCTCTCTCTCTCTCTCTCTCTCTCTCTGTCTCTCTCTCTCTCTCTCTGTTAAATTGTGTTGTGTAGTACTTTTTAGTTGTGCGTCATCATTCTTCATTCACTGTCTGAGCTTTTAACACTTTACAATTGCAAGATTCAGCCAAAGATAAAACAGTTTGCAACAAACAAGATGCTACAAGACTCATCTCAATAACTAGGAAATTGACTTATCATATTGTTAGGTTAATTATTAGGTCTTTTATATTTACGTTTTGACATGTACAACATGTCCTGAATTGTTTGTGAGTCATATAATTTCATTTTCTATGTAACATGAATGAGTTTGAAATGTGCACCTGAATGGGAAGTATAGAGCAGTTAGTGAGGGGGTGGGGGAAACATGTCCTGGGAACTCAAGCCTTGAATGCAAGACAATACAGGATTACTAAAACAAGCATGAATCAATACAACTCTGAGTAAGTAAATATCAAGGGTGTTCCCTTAATATGCCATTAACTGCAAATTATCACAATATTACGTTTCATTATTTCTTAAGGACATATTTCATTAAAATGTGCAATTGGAGAAAAGCACAATATTGTTGTAAAATACTATTTCAAATACATTTTTATGCTATATTCTCTGGAGGAATCTTCTTTCAACACTCTCTGACTTTATGTGCCTTGGCTCCATCATCTGCTTTTCTGTAACCACTTTGCAGACAGTTATATCTGACCTTGTGTCATTTAATTCTTAGATGAAGCGTCTCCCAATCTGTCTTGGTCATAACGGCTCCCTGATATCTCATATATTTCCTCACACACATCCTTATCTCCTCCCTAAAAATGGCAGAGGCGTTCACGTCAAATTCTGTTGTGAAACCAAACCGTTACTCTTTTTATCAGTGGGCCTGCATACGTCACGTAACTCAACATTGCAAGTGAATGTAAACAATTTTAGCCCTGGCTTTCAAAGTTTGTTCAAGAAAAGTTGCTTCAGTTGCACTTTTATGCTGAAATCTCTACTGGATAGTAGCATTTAGGTCATTTAGAGTTCACCTGTCAGCTTATGGATAGGGAAAGTGAACAACGCGCTTTGTATCTTGTACCCTTGGTCTTAATAGGAACCACACCTGAGCTGTAAAAAAAAAAAAAAAAAAAAAAAAAAAAGGAGGTGAACTTAAAAGCTGGTGTCACTAAGTTCAGCCCTGCTTCCTCATTAGTCTGTCGCCTTCTTTCAAGCTCATGTGGAGTGAGAAGAGAAAGGTGAATGTTTGAGGAGGACTTAAAGTGCACAATCTGTTCAGAGACAGGTGACGCCAGCAGGGGGCAGTGGTGATTGTCAGGTACACTCTGAGTCAAAATCATGGACTGTGCTCCATGGCCAAAAGAAATTACATGGCTAATATCCATCAGCAGGATATGAATATGGATATGATATGAATGGGCTGGAAGGCAATAAAAAAGCAACACTTTCCAAACAATATTAGGTTGACAGCTGAGTTGGGGTGTTCGCCTGTCCACTTTTGTTTGTCTTGACCAGTGATTTAGACCCCGTCTCCTTGTCCCTCGTCCCACTTAGAGAAAATACCCAACCTATTAAGCAGCGCCACATAAATGATACAGAATAGTCTTTAATAGTCTAGAACTTTACATTCAAAAAAACAGGATAACATAAATATGGCCAATACGAGCTGGTGCAGATGTAAAGGTTGGCAGTTTGAATTATGCTCTTATAATAAAAAAAAACCCCAAAAAAACACATCATTAGTCTGCGGTGTGATTCTAGCCTCTGCAGATGAATACTTTTGTTATGTCCTTGGGCAAGACACTTAACCCACATTAATCCCAGTGTCTGCATACACTGGTATATGATTGGTGTGTATGGATGGAAACTACTATTTGAGGTCACCCAGTTACATTCTCATAATAGATATCTAAAAACAAGCTGTAAGCAGGTTGTTCTCATATTGTCCATTCCCAAGATGATTCTGCCATCAAAAGAGCTAAGATTTGTATTTGACAAGCATGAGCTTTTTCCGTGGATTCGTGGAATTCTGCGTTTTTTTAATGAATCTGGTGGTTCCTGAGATTCATGCAAATCTGCAATAAAATTGGGATGGTGTGGGGTCCACTCTGATTAACACTGCCGGGAAGTTGTCATCTGCATGGTGTTTGTTGACAGATTCTAGCCCTTGTAATATTTCTCGTGCATATTTGTCGATATTTGTCTTAACCACAGCGGATCCGCTGTGGATTCTGATTCTGTCAGGGTGCTCATGTAAGTATAAGCCCCTAAGGATATATCTTTTATGGAATGGATTTACATGTATTTAAATGTACAGTTTGCTGAACAATGCAGTAGTGAATATAAAACACAGGTCTTAATGATCATGTACAATAAAAATGACTGATTATACATATATGACCATATAATGCAATTTTGTCACCCTAAATCCCTTGCTATAAAGCCTCTATGTAATCCCAAAATTAGACTCAATATTTTGCCCAGATTGCACCACAGAGCACCTAAAATCCAAAAATTTTCCAGGGGCCGCCTTAGCTCCCCGGAAAAAGAAGGCTCAGTGAGGGAATTATGTTAACTAAAAAGGGCCGGAACCCCCGGCCTATTGGTTGTTAGGTCCCATGATATATGTTCACTGATTTTTTTCTCCAAGTCAGGCTCATGCCTGATTTGACCTTATGCACCATATTTACATTTGTCCTGTCATGACTAAAAAGATGAGTTTTTATCATTATTTTGTGACATTTTATTGACTTTACTTTCTAATCAAAGCCCCATTTGTCAATGTCTCTTTTCTTGTTATCATGTGCTTTGCTAACTTTGTAGCACAGTTGGGGGTAAGTCCTAGCACCAGCTCTTTTTCCTTAACTTTACTACCTCAGTATTGTTGTTTTTAGCACCGTGTCCAATACATCTTATGTCCTGAATGAGATTTTTATCCTGTGTGTATGTGTGTCCGGTCCAGCCATGAGAAGTACAGTGCAGTCATCAGTCAAGAGGTCTTCCAGGCTTTATACATTGGCCTTAATTAGGAGACATTCGCCGGACACAAAGAAGACATGATGCAACAAAAGACAGGAGGCTGAAAAGAGGCTAACCTTAAGTCCTTCCATCTTCCATTCATTCACTGGCTGCTGTGTACAAAGAGCGGCCAGTCAAACACTCTCAGGAAAATTCCAGCACTGGCAAACACAGGAGCTCTGCGCAAGTGATTTCAACACGTGAAAGTCCACTCACGTTAAATGTTTAAAAGCTTCCAATTCTGAGACACATGCACTTACTATGGAAAAAGAGACAAATATCTAATATTGGATCAATTAAAGATCTGCTTGTTTCTGTGGGAACAGATAAGTCTAAGGTTATATTGTGGAACCAGGTAAAGAAATAACAAAACTGGTGCAGTACCCTCCTTAAAGTTACACAGGGCAGCTTTAATGACATTTTAATTTGAATTTTTGTGTAAATTTCTCAAATAGGAAGAAGCAATTCATTTTTCCCATACACAATACAACCAGACATTTTGACTCTTGGCTAAATGTGACTCTTTGAAGTCTTATTTATTTTTTCTTTGCCAACATTTTCACCAGACTCAAACAGAGCTGTTATTCCTCAAAATTCCTTAAAAATAATGTGGATTTCATGGCCTATTGTTTGTGAATTATTGTGGTTTTATAAGATTCTCTAACCCCACTTTTCTTCTCAAGTCTGAACGCAGCTTGTGTTGTAAAAGTTTAAATTGTGCAATGTGTCATTTTTCATTACAAATACAATCATTATTGGACAGTTTTATTTGAAACTGTTTATTTATCCCATTTGAGCCCATCTCCTAAACTTTCTATGTGACAGAGGATATTGTTTGATCTTTCGTTGATACTGAAGTTACAGATTGTTTCACTAATGTAGTTCAAAGTAAATACCATTAGCTACTGTTAATCAAATCCATATATTAAATAATTACACGCTTTGTCGCTTCCCAAAGAAGTGACTTAAATATTCAGCTGAGTGATTTATAGCACTTCTCGTTATAACACTTGGACTGTTTACCTGGCAGATGTTGTCAGCTTTGATTGCTGCCCGTCTGTCTGTTGCCAACAGCAAATAAAAAATGAATGTAGTTGCATATAAAGGTGTCAAAACATGACTCATTAGATTTGTAGCTCTCTGGTATGAGGCCGATAGATATGTTGTGGTTACTGTTCTTTCTTTTACATTTTTGTGTATGGTAAATTGTCACGGCAGAGCAATGAGAGGTAACTCATTTTGACAAAGCAGAATGGAATCCACACTAAAGGTTATTCACTGAGGTAGTGACTGTGCAGTTGATCCATTTTAAGTGAAAAGTTGTATTAAAATAAAATTAAATGAAAAGAAAATTCTGTTTTTTCTGACTGTCATATTCTTGTTGCCTAGATTTTTTCCTCGGTCTACAGCTAGTCCTGTCAGTAAAAACATGTGGTGGTCTTGAAAACGAGGTGGTGAAACATCTTAAGGGGCTTATCCTTCAAAAAGATGCATTTGAAATTTGGTTTGGAGCAGAGTTCAGACTTTCAAGTAAGAAAGTAGATTCTTTATTGTGTTAAAAGGAACTTATCTTAGTCTGTTCAGGACAAAGCATCAAAAGACATAGTTTATATGTTTACAATAATAAGACAGGAGATGATAAAATTGAAAATAATTATCCATCAGTTTAAGGAAAAAAACATACTTGTCATATTGCTTAACCCCACACTGCAGTAAATCATTTTAACCCTGTTAGATTGAACCATCAGGGAAAACCACATTAGAACTATTCCCCTGTGCTCTAATTTGCACTTTCACTTTGGGATATTGACCATTATTGATTATAAACAATGGTCTGTATTTCATTAACCTTATTCAGAAGAAGAACTACATATGCTGATTTCACATGGTTTCTCCTGTGAGATATTAAACTCTGAGATAGGACTCCCTTTGTTTGGTCCTGAACATCTGGCACAATGAAAGCTAAAACGCTAGAAACACTGTCCAACTTGGAACGAAGTCAGGTCAGAGTTTAGCCTAATAAATCCCGTATAGAATAGAGTGATGATAAAAGAAATCGCCTAGATGTCACTTAGCCGAAGGTGCTAACTGTGAAACGTTGCAAGAAGGTGATTAGCTTTGACTGGATCAAACGCCCTCGCCTGGACTGTGGCAGCTGGGACTTAGAGGAGCAAACTTCCCTTATTCACACTCGAGAGCTTGTTTTAGAAACCCCATCCAATTGGCAGCGAGCATTGATTATAAATGCTGGATGTAATGCTTTATTGTGGTCAGTATAATGCAAGCAGTAAGCCACAGGGGACCATCTAGGGCTGAAAAATGAATTCATACGAAACCCAATATCCAACAGAAAACTCTCAGCTGATTTGAGTCTTTTTTAGTCCGATAAAGCGCCCTGTTGTATCTTTCTTTTTGTGTGAAGAGGAAATGAACCTTCAAAGACGAGCTCCCTCATGTCCCGGACTTTTCATCTGGTCTTTTATGTTTCGGTGTCTGCGGCTGGTTACAAAACGGACAGGCCTTTACTGCTCTTTTGGGGAGAGGAACAGGTGTAATGTTTCCCAAATAATAACAGTGTCAAAGACCGAGGTGTTGTTCCATTGTAGGAGGTAGTTTCGGTCATAAAGTGACATCATCTGGTTATTGTAAATCAGCCAAACGTCCATGTGAAAATGAGGGTCTAATGTCCAGACCAGATGCACTGCAGATAAAATACATGCTGTTCAATTTGATCATTTACAGGGCCACTATATAACTTATGGTGGGGGATTTGCTACCTGCATCTTTATGGAGATGTTACTGCTTTGTCTGGAATGGTCCACAGTTTTTTGTTAAATATCTTACATGCATTTTATCTTACCTTTAAAAACACACAATATATGCATGACTGCCTCCCTGCAGACCTAATCTTGGCCTGGTGCTGAGCTGAAGTCAAGTATATAGAACATTCTCCACCATATAAATGTATTTATAGCCACAAATCGACGTACTTGACAATATTATGGATGACCTTTCACTTTTATTTGGCTGATTTTAGTTTGAGGAATAATATGCATAGTGTATCGTAACAATAACAAAGCATAAAAAATGTTATGTGTCTATTTTGAAAATCCCCCGTACACATCCCGTCTGAGCTTATAATTTAAGTGGCAATGCAGTGTGTATAGAATAAACAGTGACTTTCCACAGAGCTGATTGAGGAGCTCTTTAACATGAGCTATTCCGCCTGTTTCATGTTAAAGAGATGTATGTTCTTTGTATGCTTCATGTGATTGAAGCTCATCTATGCTGATCCTCAGGAAATCTGCAGATATTTGATCTATGGACATTTTTCTTCAAGTTCAGGAGCACAAACAGAGGATACGTTCTTGCAGTTTCGCTAACTTTAGATGTTAACAATATGTCTCGGAATCACAGGGTCCTCACAATTCAATATGATGCATGACTCACGATACGATATTATTATGAAACGACGATACTTGTGATCGATATACTGAACAATATATTGCAATAATATTCTGCAATATATAACTTTTTTAAAAAGAGCTACAGTAAATACATTTTTGCAAGAATGTCTTATTGCTAAACCACTACCTGCCACTACAGTAAATACATTATTGCAAGAATGTCTTATTGCTAAACCACTACCTGCCCAAACTTAACATGAAATACACCCATTTAAGTGAAACTGTCTCTAAACAAGCATGAAAATAGCAGCAATGTGAAAAAAATAATGTACTTAATTTACCAAAAACAAACGTTAATATAATTCATATAGTATATTATATCAATACAGCAACTCACAATAACTGTTTCACCAAAATGTTGTATCACGATATATCGATATTGTGATATTTTAACACACTTCTGGTTAACCTCTTTTAAAAATTATTATGTTTTTAATTCTCATCACAAACAATTTATACTATTAATCGATGACATTTAACAAAACCGTCACACAATAGTCAATATTTTTCTCCAAATTCTGCCAAACCACATTCTCTCTGCAGGGA
>KN490236.1:38856-52994 GCA_000787155.1 Scartelaos histophorus
GAGCTGCTCTATTAAAAAATACTCAAGTTCATCATTAAAATTTGACTAATCACACAGCTCTAAAACATACAGTATTTAGTGATTTTTGGATACCTGATGCAGTGTGAAATTATAAACCGAAGTTAAGAGAAATTCTCCCTCCAGCTCAAATGTGTGTCTGATTACTCCCTCTGTATGTTGAATAAGTTACAAACCTTGGGGGGCACTGTAATGTGAAGCAGATACACTATATCTTTAACACAACAGGCCACACTTAGGAGCAAGACGTACCTTTGTGTCCAGCCAGAAAATCATGTTAAAGTCCAGAGCTGGGGGCCCTACGTGCTGCTGTTACAGGCAAACGGTCCCTGGACACACTGCATGAGAGATGCATATGTCAATGGGATTCTTCTCCTTTAAGTAATATCAGCTCTGCCCCAGGCCACAGAGCATCCACTGACAGGAGAGATGGAGTTTGCATGCCACTGGTAATAGAATAGTCCAGCAGCATTACAAAGCACTGTCAAAATATTTGGTCCAACTTATAGAAGGCTCTGCAGGATCTCTGTCGGTTTGACTTTAATGTACGATGCAGATTTTGTTCGTGGGACGTGATTACACAACCGTTTGGCTATGTTTCACTGAGGATTTTTTAAATTGGAGTACGATGTGTTTTCTATTACATTTCTTGTCTGTGTAATTCCTCAGTTGTCCAGGTTGTTTCCCTAATAAAAGGAAATTCCAGTTGACAGTTGATTTTGTTTTGCTATATTACATTTGTTATGCCAGAATTCCTGATGTATACAACACTTGAACAAGATGAGATTTTTTTTCTATTTATTGCAAATTTTAATATGATACAATAACATTTTGTAGTAAACGCATTGGTTCCGTTGCAAATAGTATTATGATGTGCACAGCTGTTCGATATAACTTCACTGACATTGGTTGTAGGTTGGTAAAGAAGAAAAAGAAAAATATTACAAGATCATTTACCACGGCACGAGATCTTGTCCTATGCCTACATTTATTTTATGTATTTATTTCAAACAAGGACAGTGCGCAGAATATATTAATCTCAAAGGGAAACAGATGCTTTGCGCTACAAGCTACTTTCCGTCTGTAGTCCTTGAGCAGGTACAGAAAACATTAAATTTATATGGAATATCCCACAGTCTAACATCAAAAAGCTCTACCTTAGATTTATTAGATTACAGGTGGTTTTATCGCTCAAAAATGCCTACAAAAACAGGCATTCTGGCTGTGAGCAAGGTTGGCTCTCCGGAAATCTGACCTGTAACTTCTGGTTTGGTCACTTTGAAGATAGAAAGTTTTAATGCAAAACTGTGAAACATTTCAGGAAAAGCAATAATATCTCCACACAGAAAAGCATTTTATAGACCCTCCACTAGAAAAGTTGCACAATGCACCTTTAAAATAACCACTATCCAATTCATCATAAAACATTTAAAACATTTGTTCAAAAATGTATTAAAACGCAACACAAAATTGACTCTTTTGAGCTTTAAGCTTTGTCATAATGTTACCTCATCAAAACATACCTGAAGTGTTTTGTTTCATTTCATTCATCCTTTATTATTAGCCACCTAGTTAGTTTTAAATTTAGCAACAACCTGTCATCTTTTTTTCAATTGAAAGCTATTCCAGGGCTGATCCAGATGATTCTAGTGAAGGTTTATGGGGTTTAAAAACACAGAGGAGCACTTTCTGTATTACATGACATCACATTTGAGAGAAGAACAAAGCTTAAATATGCACCGTTTGTGTGTTAAAACCGGATATGTTCTGGATGAGGAAACAACATTGTAAAATAGATGATAGATAATAGAAAATAGCGTAAAATGGGCCCTTTAGAACTAATCCCCATAATTACAAAGTTTAAAATTCGTCATTGTCTTCTAAAAATACACAAAATCCATTTCATCAAGTCATCACTATTATTCTCTAAACTTCAGTCCATCAGCAACATCACCATCAAGACAAACTTCATTAGTCAAACATTACAGTTACATGAGGTCAGTAAAATCCAATGATGAATTCGTCTGTTAATCAGTGTTTAGCGTCTTTCTGTTTCTGAACCAGGACTTCTCTTACCATAAATTGGGAAAAAAATAAAAAGATGTGAGTAGCTCTTTTTTAAACTTCAAAATGAAATTGAATATGATAAATTAAACTGTACAATACACATGGAAACGTCCCTCTTGTTGCACATGACCCTTGACCCCTTCATATACTCCATGTACTGCTCTCACTATATTTTTGGGACATCCGCCAGATCACAATCACCACCCGACCAATCAAATCCGAGCTCCCACGAGACGACATTAGGACTATTTGTTGGTTATTTTGGCTTTATCTTCTAATACACTTTCTCACACTCTGTGAAATAAAACAGATGTAGTTATTATCTTTACATTTTATAAAGGAAAGCCCCATATAAATTGTATTATGTGTACATTTATGCATGCTTTTCCCTGCAGGGAGGACTCAAAGCCGATCCTTCCATCACACATGGTTATTATTTTTTACCTCATTCATTGCATATGGCCTATAGTCCCAGTAGTGAACTATAGAAGATAATGAGAATCCCTATTATATAAATTCATCACACGATACGCTCAACAGTGTTTAGGCTAAGTCCGTAATATATGAATTTGGACATATTAAAAGCTCCACGGAGTCCATGTATCAGAAGCAAAACCCCACAGATCACACTTAAACCTGAGAATTTCAATCTTGTTTGTCATTTAGGTTCAATAAAGACAAAAATCATTGTTATTAGAATGAGTACAGCTTGTGCCTGTGTGATCTTTACATACCAGCAGGATTCCCCCCCCAGCCACTTTGGACTCGAGCCATCGTGGAAATTAAATTATGTCCGATTTCATATAGCAACACGGTGGTCATGTACATTTGCGCTCAAAAAAAGAAAAAGAATAATATTACATTTGCGATTGCTAAAGATAATGTTGATAATTGGACACGCGCTCCCCTTGGCTGTGTTTGGTTAAGCACCATGTTGCCTTTAAGAGTTACATATGGGAGGAGGCTGTTTCGTCTACCTCATCATAATAATATATTTTTCATGCCTATTGAATAACCTTTGACCTTAGCAAACCCAGTCCCTTATATACATTGCGCTATAAATGTTTAGTCATAGCTTCAGTTTGTATTGTATGCGTTAAACAAATGTGGCCGTTTTAGTTTTATCAGATGTTTCTTTATGGTATCAAGCATTTGGAAGTGGCTGAGATTTGAACAAACACTGAAAGATCCCAAAGCTAAACAATGATAGATTTGGACTCGAGTAACATCCAAACATTCGAGACAGAGAAACAGACTCGCAGAGCAGAACACGGAAAAAAGAAATTACAATCATCCCCCGCCTTTGTCAAAGTCATTCGGTCTGTATCATGTAGTAGCCAGGAAGTATTTCCAATTACTCCGTGTGAGTGATATCCCTCGCCACTCGCCAGGAAGCATTAGACAGCCATTTGCTTTCATTATTGTGGAGTTTTTCAGAGGGGCCAAAACCACAACAAGGCAACTACACAATTCTGGACGGTTTGCACGTAAAAGTTATCTGTTATTTTATCGAATACGTAGAGATAAGTTAATAGTGTTACGCTCTACTTACAAATACAAACACGGCTGGAGTATTTTGTCACTACTTAGTAAACAGAAGGAAAACAGAGCATTGAGCTTAGCCACAAGAAATGTAATAAGTGAAAGACGGATGCCAAAACTACAGATTAACTGTAACGTATTGAGTACTTTCGAACACACAATTATAAGGACCATTAGCAGAACAGATTTGTCAGTCAACATACTTGAGATTGTAACTGGTGCAGCCAATGCTAAAAAGAAAGCTCAGAGAGGAAATTCTGTGGAAACTAAAAGGGGCTGGAAAAACTTGGAATTCATGATATTTGAACGATCGTGTAGCTGTTTCCTGTAGGGAATAGTGTGGTCTTGATACTAAATTGCTCGATACTGATTACACTACTACACTGCTGATAATAAATTCACTACTTACAGATCAAATTCTTCAACAAAACAAGAGGAAATGTCTAATGTTGGCCAATTGAAGTTATATTTTTTTCAAATTCATCTAATGAGTATCTAGTTTCAGTACTGGTTTTAATATCGAGTATAATCTTTTTTGTTTATTTATCCATTTATGCTGTTTTATGTATATAATTTTATCATTTTTTACGTATTTTGCTTTCATTAATATTTTGCACATCGACACCTTCCTAAAATAATCGCATCAGTCATTTTTTCAGGTTTTTCAGGAAACACAAAAAACTCCCCCCAAAACTGAAATGATGGCAAAAAAGTGACTTAGGCGATTATTTTATGAAGGTGACGACATCCACACTGTAGTTTAGACAGGTATGGGTTTGCTCCATGAACATTCATTAGTCTGTAGTAATCACAGTTTTATTAATTCTGCCAAAACCATGTCACAAGGTGCAAAGTTTTACAACAATAGAAGCTTCACAGGTGCTTCTTCGTCTATATTTGTCTTCCTGAAAGTGAGAGGTGAAATGGACACTTAACCACAGACAGAACAAAGTCCAGAATGACAAAAATGCTTTGAATGTTGTATCTTTTTGTGATGGAGTGTCCCTTGTGTTTGTTTGTGTTGCTTAGGGCAATAGAATGCGTTTGGGTTGAAAACATTTTCTGACAGTGACATATCTGGGGAGCCTCTTCAAAGTTGCCGCTCGCTCGTCTCATTCTCGGGCTCCAACTGATCTGTGTGCCGATGACACAGAGGATGGATGGGCCTGAACCAGTGCGTATCCACTTGTCTTCCTGCTCCATCGGTTAATCAACACATCACAGCACAGGTAGACACAACATGATGGAGGATAAGGCCCGAGGAGCATCCCAAAGTACAGGAAGTTGGTATCAGAGCTGTTAGGAAGTAAACTTCAATTATGCATTGTACTTGTCACATGTGCAGATCTGCATGTTGCAGATCTTAAAGTGCATTATGTAATTATTCTGGTGGCGAGTCATCCAACATCTTGTCTCTGTAGAGATGTTATTGCTTTGCCTGCAATGTTCCATAATATGACTTTAAACATTTCCATCTAACATTTATTATTTATATTTAGTCATTTCTGCTCAAAAATACATTTATAATTCCTTCTGTGACCTGGGGTGACTCTCCACAGATCTGAATTGTAATGTAGCGTACTACTGTAACCTGCTTGTCTAGGTTTAATCTATTCTGTGAATCTGTACGCTGAAACATTCTAGGCAAAGCAGAAATATTTCCATGCAGGTGGTAGACTTTCCAATAGAAATGTTACACAGTGCACCTTTTAAAGTGCAATGTGTATCTTAACTTTCTTTTCTCCATGGAGATGCCTGAAATGTCACGTAGTATGACATTAAACATATCTATCGCCATGGAGACAGCAGGTGACACCACCGGATCAGGCTGCAAAGGCAAATCAGAGTTTTCCTTACTCACAATGAGAATGCATTTTTCAAGGAATTTTTATCAATAGGAACACTCAGCAATTGAATTAAAAAAGACAGATAAGGTTAATAAATAAAAGACAGATAAGGTTAATGCCATAATCTTGAACATTCTAAGCAAAGCACTAACATCTCCTTAAGACAAACAGGTGGCGGACCTTCCTCTAGAAAAGTTAGATAGTTGTCCTGGTTTTGCCCGGTGGCACAATTGCAGAATGATGGGAATTGAACCTTTTTAGCTAATAAGCTTTACTTCTTAAACCTGTGTTACAGCTGAGCTCAGTTAGGGTCAAAGAGGTTACAAAACCAACCAAGATGTTAAACCTCTCCCACCTGTTTGTTAAGACATAGAAATGTTGACAGAGCCTATAAAAACTTGGGGAATGCTTGATGAAACTTGTAGTGGCATTGAAACCATGTTGTTAATTATTTTTGCCAAGGAAGTACTCTGCCAACGAAAACAACTACTGTTTTCCGCATTGTGCCAGTTTAACTGTCAAACACATCCACAATCTGCATGAACCCGCTTGTGAGTTTAGCGCTTTGGCTGCAGTTTTCTTTGCCTATGGATACACTTGTTGTTTACTTTCTGTCTGCGCTGTGTAGTTTTCTTAACCCATATATGACACAGTTTATAATACGTGTTTGCAGTGTCTGGCTGCGTGCCTCTGGGCCGTACTACCCACGCTCTTTATTTCCTGTCCTTAATAATGGTCCCACCACCCAGACAGCTCGGACCTCCACCTCTGCCCCTCTCTCTCCCACCCAGAGGCCCGTCTCTGCTCCATCACTACGTTATTATTCCCAGTGTCAAAGCTGCACCCTCACCACACCCGCTCTCTGAGGCTTTTGCACATCTGCTATAGCTGACTTAATCGAATTTTCTGGATTTTCTGGATCTGAAAACATGTAAAGCTCTGTGCTCCACCAGAGACAAGTGTGATGCTCATCTCGCTGTAAAATCAAGTTTATAATTTTGTTTACAGTGTTGCATAAGGAGGGAACACTATGTAATATCTATCTGTCATATTTTGAAAAATTAACTGATGAAATGTTCCTTTAGAATTTGTCAATGCTCAGTGTAATTTTAAAAACAATGCAACGTAATGCAAGCAAAAGCATATTATTATTATTATTCTAAGCTTGTTATTGCAAAATAAATATTTTCTTCTTCTTTAGGTGCCGTGATTGACTTGGTCTCATCACAGCTGGAGGTGTATTACTTTTGGATCCGTAACAAGTAAGTGGCAAGGTTATCGCAACACACTGCTATTAAATGCATTTGCTAGGGGCTTGGAGCTCCTAAATTGATTAATGTGAGTTTTTAGCCTTGTAGCCAATGTTACGTTTTCAAAAACATACCTGGAGTTGTGTTTTGTTTCATTCGCACACTGGAGTAATTATTTTTTATTGGTCTGCCTACATCTCAAAATGTTCTGTTCCACCTTGTGACAGCTAACAGAAAAAACATGGCAATGCAAACATACAAATCAAACACACTGTCCAAAAATGAATACGCAAATGTGCACATTTCTGTTGCATTGACTCCTCTTGGTCGTGCACTTTCTCCTTCTGACACCCTATTAGTTCCTCAGTGACATAAACGTGGTCTAAGAGGCAAATGTCAGGTTGTCATGCAGCCACCGTGGGCCCTCTGATGGGAAAGCTAAAAGGACTTGAGGGGGCGGGGTCAGATTCTTCAGGTGAGTCTTACCTGGCAGACAATGACAGACCACCAGGGACGAAATGAAGACATGAAGGTGTCCTGGGGCTGCTGCGCACATCTGGTCCACAGTGCACTTTAAGGGAACCCGTTAAATCCATTATCATGAGAGAGTGGCTTAAATTACAGTCAGGGCCCTCCAGAAACCAGCTGTAAGACTGATAACCTGTGAGAAAGCCACGCTAACACTCTCTGACACTGCTTTACAAGGTGATGGACAGGCTACTAGCTGTAAAACACAATCAGGAGGCTATGTTATGTCAAGCGCAGTGCTGTAAAATCTTAATGTAACAAGATATGAGGCCAGATGGGGGCATTATCCTCGTAAAAGTGTCATTCGAGTAGGTGTGTTTGCTTCAAAAGATGTGAGGCAACTGATAAAGAATTAGATACGAAATGTACAAATGTACAAAATTTACTGCCACTGGCAAATACAAGTTTGAGTTTACCACATGAGTGACATATCTTAAATAAATGGCAGCTGCAATATTGACTTTCATTTAAGTATTTAAGGCATTTGGCTGTTTCAGATACAGTACACAAAACAACCTTTTTATGTTTACTCACATGGTTTAAGGCCAGTCATTTGGTTAGATAGCGTAATGACAATCATTTACATTTATTCCATGCTTTGAGTCATCGTTTGTTCTCGGTCAGGAAGCTTCTTAACCACTCTGCCACAGCACTCAATAGGAACATAAATTACCTTTTGAACTAAATTCATGTTCATCTTTTTCTGGAACAAGACTGCACAGCTTTGGAATCTAATACTCAGATTGTGTATTGCTTCATTTTTGTAATTTATGTTTTTAAACCAGGATTCAATTTGCAGTGCACTTTTAAAACATGTTTAGGAGTTGTGAAATTTGGGAGCAGATTGAACCATGCACAACAAACACACAAACATGCAACAAACTAACACAAGTACCACAGGCATTTCACAACATGTTTGTAGAGGTCTAGTTGCCTGGAATCCAGAATACACACAGCTCCAATACTTTACAAAAATATCATTGAGATGTCACTCTGCACATGCATATGGTCTATGTCTTGTCTGTATTTTGATTGCAGTTAATTGTCCAGCCCTGATAGACTGCTGCTTGTATATAACAAAACTCCGCTTTTCAGACGCATTCACTTTCAGTTGTAATTAGCACAATCTACACCATTTCTCTCTGTGCTGAGTTACTGCACACAGGAAACTGCAGTCAGTAGGTTCTGTGTTAGTTTGCATTGACTCCAAATCCTTCCTTTGGGACGTGCTTTCTGCTCTCCTGGAGTTATAGTGGAGCCTAACACTGAGCATTGGTGGGACCGTCCTCTTAAAGGGGCCCTGTGGTATTTGAAGGATGGAGTGATGACAGTGGACGTTTGTTTGTGTATAAAAAGGAAACAAAGTGAAACAGCTCAGAACATGTCCGCTGCTCTGCTGTCACTTCACAGAGAAATGTGACACGGCTACAGGACTAGTAGCACCAAAACACTGGGACATTATTGAGGTTGCACAGAAGAATATAGTCTAGCCCACATTCACTGTGGAGTCTGGTGGCTCACATGTGTTTATTTACAAAGAACCAGTAGATGCAAAACAGGCTGGTTTTAAATTAAATGTATAAATGCATAAGCAAACATTGTAACAGCTCATTATGTCCAAGGAACATAAATTTACTAACAACATACAAATTAATTTCACAATGTTTGTTATCCCTCACCAAAGTATGTTACATTCTGAATACTTAACTGGCAACAGCAGCTTAAAAAATATGATAAAATTTGGATTTGGGTTGGAATGTGCTGATAAATAAAGTAATAAAAATATAAATTTAAAGGACTGCAATGTTAAGACGCATTTATAATTCTGATTGATGCTGAGAAAATATTGAAACACTAAATAAAGTTTGATTTGTTGAAAGGATTTCAGATAATTGAATCCCACCTCACAGTTTTAACAACATAATTTGTTATTCTGATATTTGCTTTCACTTGATGATGAAATTGTAATGGTTAGTTACGTAAATTAACATCTAATTCATCTTCAAGCAGGTTCAGCTGAAAAGGTCACACAGAGCAGGCAGACAGAGGACCAAATGGAAGTGTTGTGTTAAAACAACAATATGTCACACTTCACCCCATAAACGAAAAACCATCTGGGATCCACGCTGATAAAATCTCACATCCTCACTCCTCTGTACTTGACTGTGCTTCTCTAATGCATTTATCTGCCCCCATAGACCTCCATAGACTCTCCCATCATTATAACCTGTAAAGAAAAATCCTGTAGGCCTGTCGCAATAATTAGATTGTCAAATTATCATTTCATATGTGATAATACATGTTATAACATCTACAACACATTATAAATACTAGAACTAACATATAAACTAACTAATAAACTAAAGCATTTAATTCTGCTATTTATTTAAAGGTACATTGCCCAACTTTTCTAGTGGCCAATCAGTCGCCTACTTGGCTCCATGGAGATGTCATCGTTTGTCTGGAATGTTCCATGGTATGACATTAAATGCATGTATCAAACATTTATTCATTCATCAAGTGTTTTTATTTCTCAAAAATACAATCATTCTCTGTGAAATAGTGTTGCCTCTCCATAGATCTGACCTGTAATGTAGCCTATAGTGGAACATTTTAGACAAAGAACCAGCATCTCCATGGAAACGAGCATATGACTACTTTAAATGCCAGCAGGATATAGTTTTATAGTGGTTCTCTTAGAAAAAAGCTTTAATGGAGTTATCCTCCTTTGGGCTTATCGTTTCTGTGGTATAAAGTAGATTCAGTATTTTCATTTGTCATTACTTTTCTTTAGCAATAAATCATACTTTCAAATGTGCTATTGTGACAGACCAAGTTCACTGCCTGAAAAGGTTAGAGCTGTCTGACCCTGAGCTTTTTGGCGTAAGTTCAGGACACTCTCGGGGGCGCACAAATATCACTATGGGTCTATCAATGACAAGTAGCCGCGGCTCTTTCTCATGATTCAGGGGAACATGCTGTGCGACTAAAGGCCTGCAGGGTGCCAGGGTGTTAATGGGAGTCACCTGTGGGCTGTGGGTGCTGATCAGGTGGGACAGCTGAGGCTATTTCGGGCTTATGAAATCACAAGAGAGCTCAAAATAAGCCTGAATTGAAGTCTGGAAATGAAATGATAAAAGTTGGTTGGTGTAAAGCAAACAGTACGTAACTTTTTAGCTAAAAATGGGTTAAAATAAAAGCATGATTTTTCATTTTGGTAGTTTTTTTTTTTACTGAAAAACATGCATACTCTCTAGTTTGAGGGAAAAAATGTTGGACCTTTGGCTCTATAGTATTCCAAAGTATGGCATAAAACATATCAGTCAAATGAATTGCTTCTATACGCACATATGATCTTGTTTACCATACATTTGTATAATATTTTGCAGACCTTCTTAGATCATGTGTCTTTCCATGTATTCCCATGTCATGTAAAAGCTCCCCTGACTTGCTTTACACACACAAGGAGCAAGTTAATCTCATTTATACAACGCTGACATACTCAATTTGTCTGTATTATCCAGCTCCCAGGTACTGTATGACTTTCTCTGGATACTGGGCGCTTTTCCAGATGACCAGATTCTTAACAAGGACAGGGGAATCCTAGGGTGCTCTCTTCGTTCTTATCACCTTTTATAGCATTTAGTGTATCTTTTATCTCCTACCGTTTCCTTTCGTCCTCTATTTGAGTTCAGCACGACTCAAAGGGGGGCTTTGCTCAACGTACCATCCGATTATAGCATCAAAGCCCTGCATGTGCCTATGTACATGGAATCGCTTATAGTCTTCACCTTGTCCAGAAGATTTGCCTGGTTTTCCCACCTGCAATGACTGTTACTTGGGTGGGACTTGTGTCGTGAGGCCCGGCCGCCTCTGCATTTGTGCTCTGTTAATCCTCCTTATGAGACAGCTCCTATACCAGAGGCCAACTTTGATCCACCACAGATGAAGACCAAAACCATTTAAGCTACTTAGCCTCTTTCTTCACTGACTTCCTTTTTGGTCTGTTGGCTCGCCCCTCGCCTGGCTGCCCTGGTCGTCTCTTATGTTAGCGGACAGGGGTCAGTGAGGTTGTCCAGGCCAGGATCCCTCAATGTTAAGCACTGTCTGGTAATATATGGGAGTTTAAGTAGTCCAGTATATTTCTATTTTGGATGTGGCGCAGTAGTGAGATGTGTTTTGTTTAGCTAATGAGCCTTAAGCCAAATAACAGCAGCTGTGTTGAGAGTACTGTCAGCGGCTGCATGTGTGCGTTAGCTTCAAGGCCCGGGGCCACCACACTTTGAATCAACTTTGTTTACTGTTTGGACGTGTGCTATGGATTTATGGATCTTTGCTTTTCTCCTATTCCCTTCAGAGTGTGCCAAAGCCAATCATCAGCCTTCACACTGCAAGATCTACTGATGGGGAGGCAAGCACTGTGCACAAGGTATAATAATAATAATACATCAAAAATGATAAAATAAGGTAACAATGGGAATCCAATAGTAATGTTTATGCACTTGGATCACCAGCTGCTAGGCTATTGCTGTCAAATCAGTCAAACATAAATGAGACACTTACACAAAACAGAATTTTAAGACGATCTGTCATTTTGATCCAAGGTGCAGGTTAGGCCCCTTCTATTTATACTCTGCTCAATGATTAGCCAGCAAATACAAATGCCACTGGAGACACAGAGGCACACAAAAAGCACATTTCATACAAAATCATTAACTAATCAAGTGAAGATCTGTGTAGAAATTACCCAAACCCTTAAGCCTATCCCTCAGTCATTTGTTGCTACCAAAAATACTTGAATAAATGCAGAATAGATCAGTTTAATGCAGTACTGCGCTGCATTCCTGGTAAAGCGCTAACATCTCCATGGAGAAAAGTCACGTAGTGCAACTTTACAAAGATTTTTCTCACAATCTCTATATTTTCTAGCAACATACTACTCTGCTATCTGCATCTCTGGTAGTACGTCATCATTATTTTACAAAACCCTCCTCTCTTTCCTATGCGGTGCGGCCTATCGGTCTCTAGAAACACAACCGGTGACACGTAGGCTGTGGCTCTGCGTATGTCTGTTTGTTTTCAAGCCGCTGTAACATGACGACCTTTGCACTGACCCCTGAAGTGTAAAGTATACTGATACAGACATCCTAAACACTCACTCAAACTCCAGGTGTCCCGCTCACGCATACATGTTTTCCAATAAGTCGAGCCATGTAGCATGCCGATTAAATCTTTGTTTGATTTATTATGCTTAATTCCCAGTCTAAAATAAACCCGATACAATCTGTAATTCCCATTCGCAGACTTCCCTTCCTGTCCTATCAGATTCTATAAGTCGTGTGTGAGAGTTAAGGAGTCCAGCAAGCCCCCTCCTCATAAGTCTCGGTAATCAGTCTGTCAGTGTGCTAATTAACCTGCAGAGTAAAGTAAGCATGACTACTGCACTGGCCCTCGCTGTCCTGCATTCCTGTCCTCCTCCCACTCACCCCCACCTCACTCCCTCCTATGAGCAGTGGCCGGACCGGGACTGTCTCAGGACAAGCCAGGGGCACCCGTCTGCTGATTTTGAGGAGATTTGAAGTTAGGGAGAACGGGTCGGTTTCTTGGTGTTTTTATAGTGTTACGTCAAGATAAGAGCGGTGTGGTAGTATGAATGGGAGTTTAAAGTTACTTGTCAGGGTGAAAAGTTGGATTGAAATGATGCTTTTGGCTCCTCTGTTAATAGGGCCCCTGTGATGCTGTTTTCTCATCTATGTTATATTGTTATTTCCTCATCAGAAACATAACTGGAATTTTGTTTTGCTTCATTCACACATGTTTAACACATAAACCCTGCATATTCTGAGTTCTTCTCTCAAAAAGAAAATGCTGTGTTCCACCTTATGATGTCATATTGCAATACAGGAGGTGCTCCACTGTGTTTTAGTTAAGTTAAATTGTATTTTTATGTATTTGCCTGTCTAGGGACTACAGATGAAAATTAGGTTTGTAGCTAAAATCTGGCATATTTACATTTGTATATTTACTTATGTTCATTAATGTGCATTGTCCCTATCAAATAAATAAATTAAACAAATTAAATACATTAAATAAATTAAATAAATAAATAAATGGCAGCTGGTAACTTGAAAACTACTGTGACATGACATCACAAGGTGGAACAGAGCATTTGGAGCTATGGAGATGTAGACAGACTAATAGTAAATTGTTACTCAAACATGTGTGAATGAAACAAAACACAACTCTTATGTTTTATACATACATACATACATACATACATACATACATACATACATACATACATACATACATACATACATACATACATAAATGGCAGCTGGTAACTTGAAAACTTCCACCTCAGGACCTCACAAGGGAGAACAGAGCATTTTGAGCTTTTTAGATAATAGATAATAACAGATTTATTATAAAGAGTTACTCGTGATATTACAGAATTTTAATATCCAATCCAATCCAGTCCAACTTTATTTGTATAGCACATTTTATAAACCAAACTGTTTCCAAAGTGCTTCACATAGCAATGCAAAACATCCAAAAAGTCTGCACAATCATGTTAAAACAAAAGGTATTAACAAAATCAACAGATAAAAGAATGATAATATAATCAATGAATAAAACAATAAAATACAGAAAACAATTAAAAGGGCAGTACTAAAAGAATAAAATAGATAAAACCAATAAATAAATGGAGACACAGAGGACCACACAGAGTAAAAATGGGCCTAATATGGATTAAAGCTCACAATAGTAATTTTTGCATATATGTAGTATATATGTAAGTAAGTTTAAGTTCACATTTATTACGTTAACATGAATTTTCTCAACTGTTTTTTGAACAAAACTTCATTAGAATGCAAATTGAGTT